>JAECUM010017759.1:0-65953 GCA_016617855.1 Megalonaias nervosa
GAAAAAGAGAGGTTATGTAGAGGTCAGTTACAATCAGTATTTTCATTTACCTGACACTTGTGATCTTCATCAAGTACTAAGACACTATTATATTCCATTATCAATTAACACCTCTAAATCAAGGATTCATTCTTGGTTTTAATAACGATATACATTGTCACAACAACCACTGGGCTGTGCCTTATTATTTACACACTAATTAAATATGCTTAGAACTTTTGTCAGTTTAAACCAGATAGAGGGCAAGATTTGACAGAAGAGGTCAATCAGTGAGGCTAACAATAGGGGAATGAGGCTATCTTTAGGGAAATGAAAATCTGTCAATGTGCTATCAAGGCCACCATCCATACAGCAGTTGTAAAAGACAAGTAATCATGCACATCATTTGTTATTCGTACTCACTAATAATGATAACAGTAGAGGTGTGTATCGTTAAATAGATTTGCAAAATAAAATGTTAATTATATCTAAGTCAAAACAGTACAAGCACTTAAAAGATAGTATATATACGACTCGATTTAACAGAGAGCATGACTTTCAGTTTTAAGATAGAAATTAATGACAAGGTTTATATTTTATGTTTGTATGACTATAATGAAACAGTAAGACTAGTTGACCAGTCGTCTGTGGTCTTCACTTTAGCATGAGATATCATTTTTGTTGGATATGAAAGCATCCAAGGGCTTCCAAACTCTTTTTAAAATGCACATGGTGTTTTATTAAGGTGATGGACTTAATAAAGAGAACTAATTGAAGATTATATTTAAGGATATGTTCTGTAAAGGCGTTTGTTCAGTTGTTAAAAAACACCAGTAGATAATGTAATGACAGTAAGAGAGTTTATTCATCAATCATTATATTTTCTCACCAATAAATAAGACGAGGGTGGATCAATGAATGAGAATAGAATAACCGAGGTACACTATTGCCATTTCAATAAGCAACCTTTTTGTATGATTATAATTGGTGATTATTTTTTATTTCTTGTTCTCCTGTTTATTTTATTGACATGATATGCAAAGCTGACAAATAGTTCGGGTCAGTTTTATTTGAGGCAACAAACAGTAGTGTTTTTCATTTGGTATTACACATACATGAAAAATATTCTGAGCAGATAATGTGTTCATAGTTTTGTTGTATCTATGTCGTACAATGGTATTTCTTCAAAGTCATTTTAAATGTGAACTTCTTGAGTCAAATAAAAAGTCCAAATATGTGGTTAAAAGGGTAATAAAAGATTGAAAGTCGCAGTGACCTGTCTGCAAATCATAGTTTGATTTATCTATATCTTACATTGGTATTTTTTTCCAAGCCATTTGAAATGTGAAATTTTGATTCAAATAAAGAAAACATCAAAATATTAAAATATAATCACAGAATGAAATGAATTATAAATAGTGATTCTTTGATTTCTTAATCTCCAGTTTCATTATTCAGTGCCTTAATTGCAAATCTACAGGAAGTTAACAAACAGTTGGACAGGTTTTAATTGTGGCAACAAATAGTTGTTTTTCATTTGGGATTATTTCTGACATGTGCTCAGAAAAAATGCATTGGTGCTTTGACGTAACTATATCATACATTGGTATTTTTTCAAAGCTGTTTCAAATGTGAACTTCTTGATTTTAAAAAACCCATAATAATACATGGTTAAAAATTAATAAATGAAATGATAAATGAACTTTTTGTGCCAGCTATAAATGGTAAATCTTTTATTTCTTAATGACTTGTTTAATTATTCAATGCCCCTCTTAAAAACTTACCCAAAGTTAGTCACTGATTATATCATACACTTAGCAACACAATACTTTCGTCAACAATACTTTTGTCATTGGACATATCTAAGTCATACCTCAGCATGTTTTCAAAGCCATTTGAAATTGGAAAGGTTATAATTTCAACCCATCAAATTATGAGGAGGTTAAAAAATAAAACAATAACATGACTATAAAACCCACCTTAATTGTATATGATCATGATTTTATTATCTACACTGCAGACATCATAGTGATATGACTGAAAATTTTTTAAAAGCTACATTAAAAATTGAAATCACACCCACAAACACTTGACGGCCCAAGGCTTAGTATTGTACCCTAGGCTGATGAATGTAGACATAGGGACTTAATCATTTCTGGGTATCCGAAGATGAAATGTTCTTTCTTTGATAAAATAAATTGGTTTTCTCCAAAGGAGCACTTTAAATGCCTTGTTTTGTTTCTTGCAACAGGTTATTTAAAAATGACTCCAATGTAGATTGTATATTCCTTGTCTCATGATACCAATTTATTTTCAGATAAATAATGATTCTTTGGATGTCTTCTTCAATATTGACTTGGAGATGAAGGCTTTGAGGGAGTGTGTAAATGATTGCAGACAAGAGTTGGGAGTCCATAAGGTAGAAACTGAGAAAACGGTGGACTCTTTGAAAGAAGAATTAAAAGATCTGAAAGTCAAATTTGAGTATTTTGAGAAGGAAATGGAACTAATAAAGGGAAGCACCTCCCAAACGTCAAGAGCTACAGCAGGTAAAGTATCACAAATGAAAATGGGAATATACATGCTATTGGCAGTGCTCATTCTAAAGCATCTTGTGACTTTCTTGTGGGGGATGGGGTTGGGCAATTGATGAAATATATCATTGGGTTCTTACTAAGATTTCAAAAATATTGGCAATATGGAGTGTGTCATTGCTGATTTTAAAACACTTAGCTTTTTGTTTGGATGATGGATGGCATATGTAACAAGGATTTCAAAAGTTGTTGTTGAGGATTCCCAATACAGAAGTGTTGGAGTCACAGATTAAAAAAATTGGAACTCCAGTCCTAAATTAGGATTTCATGTATCATCATTTATCTATGGAATATTACAATGGTATAAGTATAAATTGTACCGTCCACAAGTAAATCACGACTGACCCATTGTCAGCATTCATATTTAGTCTCATTAATAAATGAACTTTGATACATAAAATAGGGGTAAAATTAAATGAGACCCAAATTTTGGGACAGATTTGTCAATCAGGTAGTCATTTTCATTTCATTGTAGTCACCACTGTGATTAAAGGAATGTACTGTCGTTGGACATAACATATCTCAGGGTCATGGTGCGCAATGGTCATTTGAGTAAAGTTTCGTTTTTGCTTGAGTATAACACCCTGCATATAGCCTGCACACCAGAATTCAAATACAATAAATAGGCATAAATCTCTGACCACTTGCTGGGTTCCAAGACCAGGAATTCAGCCTGTGACAAAAGAGGAAGCTATTATGAGTCAGTTAGATCCACTTTGTTTAATAGTAGTAATATGTAGCCCATTTTTGCATCACTACCCCCTTCCTGATGCCATTCCGAGTTTAATATTCCCTCCAATAAGGAGGTCTGGCATGACCCCAGTTTGCTTCCTAAGTTATTTATGTTAATTCCTAACATTGTCCTTCTTTTACTTAGACTTAACATTGTTTGATGATCTAAGGAGTCTTGTTTGCGTTTATACGTGTCCCTTTGCATTTGCTTTGTATATTTTTTATTTCCTTTCAGCATTATGAATGCCTCTAGGGTGGCTAAATGTGATAATGAAAAGGTCATCTGGGACCAGTACATAACCTATTTACTGAGTACTTCATTCGTACAGAGAGATTTCCTCTTTGTTCCCTTTGGTCTGACAATGTGTGGGATGTTAGCCAAATGTTACTGTGTCCATAGTTGCAGAAGGAATGGACCTGCTTTCTGTTTGTCTTCACTGTAGATTTCCTCTGTTTTTAGGTGGTGCCTAGGACACTTCCAGATTTGGGGGAAGTCACCAGCTCCCTTAAAGTGGGGTTTATGGCTCTTTCCAAGGTATAGAAATTAGCTAGTTTAACATGGGTGTGATTGCTGACACATGGATGGAAGTTATTACCTCCCTTGAAATGAAACATGAGCAATTTATGGTGGAGGGAAGTCACCATCACCAAGTAGCTAGTCTTAGCACCCATGATCAGATTCCCCAAGTAGAGACTCCCCATATGGTTTTCATCAACTAAATGGTCATTGCTCTGTGACTCAGTGCCAGTCACCAAGCATTGGGTGCCAGGCAACAGTCATCAGGCAGTGGAGAACATATGTGGTTACAAGGACCTAATGACTGTCATTGGTTACTGGACCCCTAGAATTAGTGATCAAGAATGGTGAGTGGAACTGATGTCCTAAATTCTGTTACAGAGCACTGAATTTCATGTACCAGTCTTTGGACTGGGCACAAAGTCTTAACAAACATTTTAGGGAAAGGAATTGGGTTGATTCCCCCCAACTCTTTCTCTCTCTTACTATTCAGTCCCATGGGGAATGGGGTCCGGGATTTGATCATCCATCAAAAAAGGGATTTTGTTGTCACTCCCACTTTTACCTTTCTGTATGTTCCCATTGAACCTTGATGAAGCTTTGAGGGCTCCCAGTACCTGCAAGTGAGTTGACCATGTTTATGTTTCCTCCCATAACAACTAGTTATGATTTTCCCATGGGCTGGTGGACTGAGTATGCCATGGACCCACCAACTTCAATATAAATCAATGGAGAGGGCCCTGACTCATCTCCTTCTGTGTCAAGAATAAACAAAACAATCTCATTTTCCAAGGAGTGAAAGATTGGATTTGCACCAGCCCCCCCCCTCCAACCTTGCAGAGATATAATGATGGTCATTCAGTCATAAAGTCCCCTTCTCTAAGGATGGAGATAAGAAAGGATAATCCAGTTCCACCCCAAGAATGGAGAGAGAACAATGAACTCTCAGTTTTGGTAGATGCAGTTGAGTTACCGGAGACTTGGTTGCATCAGAGGTCTTGTCAAGTGTGATCTTCTTCAACCTTCCACCCTGTGGGCCATTTGACAGAGTAAGAGGAATTGTGGACCTTTGACAAGGCTGTAACTTTTTACCACCTCCTGTTCCCAAATCTATGTCCAAAATCATGGGACCTTCGGGCACTTGGATTGTTTTTGATTTGAAGAGGCTTTCTGGAGGTGCAGCCTGAATAGGGTTTCAATCTTCAGTGGTTTGCGAGCTAATTCAGAACTGGTACTGAGACCAAGGAATGACCAGATAGCAGAAGGAGTGGGTTGTTCCCTCTTCTATACTTCAGCTTGTGGCTTCTATCTCTAGCTTTAAGAGCCATTCAACCATTTTGCTTCTCAGTCAGATATCAGCGGGGGCTTGGGCCCATCTTTCCATCAAGTCCCTTGAGCTCATATAGTTAACATGCTTGTTACCATAGCATCTTAATGTTTTAGCTGCTTTGTTAATGATTAATCATAGTCTCTTTCCACTATGCAGAAATTGTTGGAGGCTATTGCCAAGACATCAAGACATATGCCATTGATATCTAGGGCAGTCTCTTCCAAGCTTCTTCATCTTGCATTGCAGCAAGATAATCTGATAAAGACATGCCTCAATCATGGAAGGTGGATGGTGGTTTCCTAGTTTGCCAATCAGCCACCATTTTGTGTTGGATTATTGTCATAGAGTGTATCAGTATCTCACTGAGGAAGACTTCTTTTCAGGAGAATAAAATTCCACACAGTTTGAACTACTGCTGTAACATAGGCTTTCTTAATCATTCTCTGGATGATGTCATGAAGGCCTCCTGCTGACACTCTCACTCCTTTTTCTTTTTGTTATACATTTGAACTTTGTATCATCAAAGTGTAGGCATTTACTCATTTGGCCTGGTTGTGTCAGCCCAACAAGTTTTCAATCCATCCTCCAGGACTCGTGGTACTAATTCAACTCCCATGGTAAACATACGGAAACACCATCATATTCAAAATTCAATAACTTAAAATTTCTGGATGCTGATGATCAGACCTATATTTCTGCATGCACAACTATCCTTGGTGCAAGCTTCTGTGTGGAGAACACCATATGAGCTGCAGAATTATTTTATCTACATGTGCATGAAACACATGTTATTGATTCTGCACCAAATGAATCAGGTACTACTTTCATTACTGAGTACTCCTAAGTCAAGTCTGTAAAAATACTAAAATTGCATCAATAGAATTTTGTCTATATATTTTTTAAATTACAGACAGGATAAGCTCTCAGGAGATATTTTTACTAAAATTTTACTTCTCGTTATTAATGAATTATGGACCAACAAATCCGTATATACTCTATTTTTTGTTCACCCATTTCTAGACTGGTTCACAGTTCTTTGTATAATTAGTACTGTGTCTCTTCCAGTCTACAGTAGAGCCATAGAGCATCCATTTACAGTGCATGTTTGTGTGTGTGTCTGTGTGTGTATATATACATATACAAGCTGACTATTGCATTGATGGACTAAAAACCCGAATACAGTCAACAAACTACTGATTCAACAAAGTTTATGTTAGTGAAAAATCCCATTTTGGAGAGGTTGTATCCAAAAGATTATATCTGTGAGTTCTGGAAAATTGTACAAAACAGTCATAAAGATTAGTTTCCCAACATATTCAAGCTGACAAAGCTAGCTATGTATATACCCCTTTAGAAGGAAGCACATAACAATATTCAAACACAGATAAGGAACAGAGTAAGCTCAGAAATAACAGATTACAGCTTATACAACTGGAGGTGACATCTTTTAAAGATGTTAATTTCAGTAGAGCTCAAAGAAAGTGGAGCATGAAGAAAAAGAGACATATCGAAGTGTTAGGTAAATATTGACCTATGGCCATTTCTTCTTCCCCCTCATTTTTTATCCACTGCCCCTTATTTCACTGACAAATGGGAAGGTCTCCTGAAGATAAAATCCTGTCAGTATCTCACCTTCAATTGTACATGGGAACAAATTTGGAATGTCTCTTTTTATACAGACTAGATATTTAGCGAGTTATACAACTAGAGGTGACATCTCTTACTGATGTTGATTTCATTAAAGCTCTAACAAAGTGGAGCAGGAAGAAAGGAAGATAGATATTGAATTGTTAGGTAAGTATTGACCTTTGGCTGCTTCTCCCCCCATTTTTTATCCACTCCCCTTTATTTCTTTGACAAAGGGGGAGGTCTCCCTTAAGATAAAATCTTGGCAGTATCTCTTCTTAAATTGTACATGGGAACAAATTTAGAATTTCTCTTTTATACAGAGATTTTTAACCAGTGAATGAAGGTGCCGATGGAATATATAAATAATTAGCACAGAATGAATGATGGGGCAGATTTCAAAATGCTCAAGTTTATCACCTTGTGTTAGGTTTAAAAAAATTATCGAATAGGACTGGGTATTGTCCGTAGTTTTCCTTCTTCACTAACAAATATAAGTTCCTGTGGCTGCAGCAGCCTTTTGCCTCTGCAGGAAGTACAGTGTGATTGATTTTGTGGTATTCATCCTCATTCTCATGCCCCAATTTGTTCTAGAGGAGATATTCTTTGCACAAGGAAATTGCATTATTTCTTCTGTTTTGAAGATAACATCGAAATGTTTTCCAAGTTTAAGTGAGACATGAAATTGGCAGACCTGCCAACCCTTACGATTTTGCCGTAAGTCTTAAGAAAATTACCCTTAAAATATGGACTTGCACAATAAAAGCAAAAACTACGGAAAAATGATCGTTGCTGAAAAATCCAGATAATTGGTTCATCCGTGTTTGATTTGGATCCGGGTTTCATATTAGAATTAGTGAAATTTGTCAGGGAATCAGACTAACTTTACAGCAGCACCTCAGACACTTTAAACTGCATCTATTTGTTCATGTGAAGCATCTGCATGATCAAACTTTAGATTATGGAATTAGTTTACAAATGGCGTCCAGCAAGTGAAGCATTTTTAAGACAAAGAGGAAAATAAGCCTCTTGAAAAGTTTTAATAATCAATGCCAAAGAATAAAAGAAAGATTCAGATTCTTGTGAATAAAAGCTGGAAGGGACACAATTATGTTTATTGGACATCATGTGCAAATTTGAGAATGTCTAGTGGCATTAGATATGATTGCCATCATGATGTTAAATGGAAAAAGAATTTCCAAGAATTACGTCAAGTTGAGAGATAGCAACAAACCATTGAGCTGCATAGGGTTTGGAACTTAAGTTTGTACAACTGTATTAGTGGCAAATAAAGTCTACATGTACTTTACAAACTTTTCAGTTGAACATAATGTTTATCGTTAATTTAATTATGTTTTCCGGCTTTTCAATAGCAGTTTATGATATCTTTTTTACACCTTACTGAAAACTAGTCAATTTTACAGAAAAAAAATCAACTGCCTTACTGAGACGGACTCGTCAGAGTTGGCAGGTCTGAATTGGTAATAAGGTGTTTTCAAAGCATTCAAGCTGTACAAAACAGAAAACCTGGTGGCTGAAGTGAGTTAAATGGATCCACCATTAAATGGCCTGAAACAATGAATAAAACTCACTGACAGCCAACAGGTAGTCTATATGAAAATATTTGTGATTTGTCATCGATGAGAATTGCTAATAAATATATGATAACTATATGTCTGTTTGTAACCTGCATACTGGAAATAAAACCAAGAATGTCAATGTACATAAAAGGGCACAACCTAACTTCCAAAGATGGAAAGACCATCTAGTTCATATATATATATATATATATATTAATATGTATCGTATTGCAGGCTATATATTGTGAATCATATCAATATGCAGCACAGGTGTATTGTTTCACCCCTAATAGGTGAAACCTCATTTGTCATTGGACCCTTCACTTCAAGGTCATCTACTGGACCTGGTGAGGGTTTTGAAATGGTACCTGAAACAAACCAAGGCAATGTGAAGAGGGAGATTTCACTTATTTTCATCTTTGTAAGAGTGAAAGGTCAATATCTCATGTCAGGTTCTGTTAAGATGGGTTAACCCAGGATCCAATAAATTATTGCTCATTTCAGCTTGTGGAGTTTAGGCAGTCAACACAAGGGTAGTTTTACAGTGCAACTTTTCCCTAATGAACACTGCAGAAGCTGTTGGATGGAGATAAGAGTTTACTTTCAAGATGTTTTATCACAAGTGCACAGTTTGACTTGGAGAGACCTATACCAGCAGCTCAATAAGCTGCCTTTCCAGGTTGTGTAGGCGGCATCTCATAGACGCAGCTTACTGACATAGATGTGGAAATGGATTTTCCAGCATAGCTGTAGCGGGGCATATGGAGTCAGTACTTCAGTCTTGTAAATCTCAAGATTTGAAACTGCCTTAAGTACTGTAGTGAACCAGACTTGGGCCTTGTCTGGGGAAGGGGATATAACTGCATCCACCTCTTACCTATTCTCCTAGGTAATCTATTTGAAGAGAATCTAATATTTCGAGTAAAATATGTTTTTTTGATAATATTTACCAGATCTCAATGTGCTTACACCCTCCCAACATCCTCAAATTAACCCTACTGGCAAAATCTTCTGCTCCAGTAGTAACTTGAGTATAAATTAAATGGGATTCAGCACCCATTTCATTATCCAAGGGGAGATCGCTATGTGGGTAGACAACTGTTACATTTTAAAGCTACAATTTAGCTTGGGAGGGCTGGATTTGCGAGGTAAGTGGTTGTATTTCTAAGATATTATGAACAGGTAAGTATTATTGAATAAACTAAAACTCATTCAGCTGAATGTGATTAGACATTATTCATTTCATCAAACAGTATTAATGATGATGCACCCTCTTTCAACCAATCTCGGCATTCCTGAACTTGCATCTCTCTTCAACCAATGAAAATGGTGATCAACAGAGTTTGACAAAGGCAACCACTCAATTGTGCCTGGATTTACTTTTATAAGGTTAAAGGCATCATTGTAAGTATAATAAGAATAAAGCAATATCGGCTGCCAACTACGTGAGATAATCCTGAAAATTTGGTCTCCATTTCCCCTGTTGCTGCTGTTGGAACAGAGTTACACATTGTGATGGCATCAGTGTAAGTATAATAAGAATAAAGCAACAGTGTCATTATTGGCTGCCAACTAAACAAAATATTTCTGAAAATTTGGTCTCTAGTTCCTTTCTTGATGCAGTCAGAACAGAGTTACACATTTATTGTGTTGGCAGCAAGACATGGACACCTACTCACCCCTATCCCCCAAAATTGTATTCAGTAAGGTCTATGTTTTACAATGTAGGACTATGCGCCTCTTATGTATACCTTCAACTTTACTTTTCTAAAAATACTTTAAATGGATATTCAGCTAGTTAGCTCGTAAGAAATATGAGAATAATGTTTTCACTGAAAATGGCAAATTTTAAGTTTCAATTTCTGCCTTTTGGTCTTTTTTGCAATAAATTTTCAAATGTGCCTCATCATGTTACAGGACTAGGACACCATTTAGAATGCTTTTTATCTGTACCAACAAAATGAAATGGTCACCAGTCTGAAAGTCTAGATCTACTGGTGTAATGTGATATCTGATTAGTTAATTTGGCACCAAAGGTTCACTGCCATTGGTTTTCATTGAATGACATTCAGCGCATGGCATACAATGGTTCTGTTCATTTTTGAAATTATCCCACCATGTACTGTAAGCTAACTGTGTTGTATGACATAAGCTACACAATTGCTTAAATAGTTTACATTTGATATGACTTGCAGTAAATTTGAACTGAGTCAGACCATGATTTGCAAACAGCAGGCAAGGGTACCATTTATTGACTTGAGCTTTCTGGTTTGTGTCCAGTGGGCACTAGAAATAAAGGGAGAAATGGTATTTGTCAAAATTAGTATGATGCATGATACTGTTACCTGAAATCAATATGAAATGTGATTTGGTCACAACAGCCATAAAATATGGAATTTGTAGTCCTGGGGATTTTTGGTTCCATTTTATGGTCAAAAATTTATAGGGTATTCATTTGGAAATTAAAGGATCTAAATAATGATGATAAATTTGGTTCAGGAGAAAATCATATCGTTTTTTTTTTCTCTATTTTTTATTTTAGGCCAAAAATACTAAGTGCAAATTTAAAATAATGTGTGACTAATAACATTTAGTATATAAAATAATGTAAAATAATGAATATGCATGTTATAACATAAAAACCAAACATTTTTCAGGCTTTTTCAATAGGGAAATATGAAGGTGTTCAGTAGTTCTCAAGTTTAATTGGGCAACGAGGTTACAAGAGTGCTTCAGAAACCCACAAATAATTCTGTCTGGTTTTTAAGTACAATGCAGCAAATTCATTTTCCAACATTGTATATAAAAATACTTTTTATACTTAAAAAGTTTTTTTGGCCGGTTTTTATGTTCTGTTTAGTTTATATATTTCATTTATGATTAAGATACAACTTATGGAATGTACTCCTTAAGGTGTCTTACTTTGGTAATATATAACATGTTCTATAAACATTCTTGAATCTTGTATAATAAAGTTATTGTTTTAATATTTTAAATTTTTTCCAAGGGATAGAATTCCTTTTCAACCTCTAATTCTTAAACCTGATTGTAGGTTTCTTTCTTTCTTTAATAAATGAAATGTAAGCATACCTCATTAATATCATCTTGCTCATTATCGAACCCTTAGATGATCATGGTGATACAGTGGTCTCCCTTTTCAATGCCCCCCCCCCCCCCCCAAGGAGAGTTACCTGGTTTATACAACCAGAATCCCTTGTGTTTCAAGGTACCCCTTTAGGACCCCCCCCATCTAATATGGCCATTAGTTGGTGTTTTAGTGAGAAAACTTGCAAATTTACTGCTCACTAAGTACCACATAATGGTGTTTACAGATTGAAATCTCTTGAATATTTGTTGATTTCTAAATTTAACATGTTGACGTGTGTTCAGTCTTGGCAATAAATAAACTTTAATTCATTCAAAAGAGAATGTGATCAGATTATCGTTACAGCTGTGTCTTTATTAGATGTTAGGTTTTTTCAGTAATAAATGTACTATTATTACAACCAATAGTTATCAAGATAGAAAAAGTTAACCACAGATGAGCACAATATTGTATAGCCCAAGTTGACATCCGGTGGCCAGAAAGTAAAATGGTTATGTCAGAAGTACAGATTGCTTTCTAATAGATTACAAAATGTCCTTGAGAAATTTGGTGTTGGAAATATTTAAATAAACATCAGCAGCAATAAATGTACTTTCTACTGCAGTGGGAAAATGAATTTTAGTAGACAGGATGCATTCCCATGCACTCCTTTAATTCATTATGTATCATACTTCTTCCATGTGCTCCTATAATTCAGTAGATAACACACTTCTTCTCCTTGAGAGTAAAGTGATGAAGATGATGACAGTTATTATTATCACTGTTCATGTTGTTTCTTATTGTTCATCTTGATGATGCTGATGTTGTGCTGCTGCTACTTGTGCTATTAAACCAAATGACTGAAATTTTTTTTTTTATAGATGTTCGAGATGTACAACTGCTGTTAATCAAGGCTTATGAAAGTGTCCAGATCATTTCAATTAACCCAGTATTTAACACTGCTGTCAACTGGAAAGACCTTGAAGACTTCTACACAGACATAGTCATAGAAGAAGACGAGGAAGAAGAGGAGGAAGAAGAGGAGGAAGAAGAGCCAGGAGAAGAAGAAGAGGAGGAGGAGGAGTATGAACAACAGGATAATGAGGAAAAGGTTACGAGTTTTAGACAGATTTTTAAAAAAAATGACAAGAAAGTAACACGCATTATTCTTAAAGCTCCTGCTGGTCAAGGAAAATCTACTTTTTGTAGAAAACTTGTGCATACTTGGTGCTCAGTTCAAAAGGAACGGTTAAATATTCACATTGATGATGGAATTTCTGACAAGTCTGAAGCAAGCGGACTGAAAGATGAAGATGAACTGCTCAGGTTTGATGTTTTATTGTATGTCTGTCTTAGAGACATTTCAGGTGAGAAAACATTGATGGATGTGGTATACACACAATTCCCACTTCATGAATCACCAGGTCTGTCTCATAGATCTCATATTGAAGCATTGATTGGGCAAGCAGAAGAGAACAAGGTTTTACTTATCATGGATGGCCTAGATGAAATGGATAATTTATCCCCGTTCATTGAAAAAATAATGCAAAGGAAGCTGTATCCATACCTTACAGTTCTTGCCACAACTCGACCTTGGAAGATGGACCAGTTAAGTCTAATCAGATCTGCTCATATTGACTTGTTTCTAAATCTCCAAGGATTCAGCTATGGAAACAGTATGTTGTTTGCCAAGAGGATCTTTGACAAATACTACAAGAATGAGTTTGCCATAGCAGCATTTGAACAGGATATCCAGGAAAATTTTGTGATCAGAAGTCTCATCCATGTACCACTATTCCTGCTGTTTATTGTCCATGTTTGGTATGAGAGGAAATCCTTCCCACAAACAATTCATGAACTGTACCTGGAAATGTTAAATGTAATAGTCAGTAGGTACATGGAGAATAAAGAGAGGAAAGAGAAAGGTAAGGAAAGGCAAGATGATAAGAAATATATTTGGCCAGATACATGGCCATTGGAAACCATGACTTTCATTTTGACTCCTAAGCTAGCAGATCTATCACTTGTCAAGTGCTTTGGTGAAGGCTTTTTAGCTGCTCTGTGTGAAGTTGCAAATCATTTCCTTTTCACAGATGCAGAAGAAACTAACCTGGTTTTTGAAGAAAAAGCTCTTTTGGAATTACTAGGAAAAGATGGGTCCCCAAAGTTGCAGACAGCTCTAGACATGGGTATCCTCTCAAAGTCAGAATCACCAGGAATATTTAGGAAGAAAATAAATCTGACTTTTCTTCACAAAACAGTACACGAGTTTCTCGCAGCCATAAACATATCTTGTAGAGAGGGCAGATGTAATATTTTTCTTAATTCATTAAATACACTTGATGATGTGTTTCAAAATGAGATCGTCATAAAGTTTGTTGCAGGAATTTCCCCAAGTCATTGTCAAAAGATTTTTGAGAAGATATATGACATAATTGATAAAAATAGAGCATCAATCCCAAAGAGTATGCATGTTCTACATAGACTTTACAGAGACTGTATTAGGGAAGCCTGTGGAGAGCCTCTCGTTCTGAAGTTGTACTGTATGGATGCATACAGTCAAGATGAATGGAATGTATTACGGTCAGCATTTTTGAGCACATCAAATGTCATAATTCACCTCAGATGGCTGAAACTGCATTCATGTACCTTAGATGATGCTACAATGGATTTCTCAGAGTCGAACAGTCTGGAATTTCTCAGTCTTGTAGGTGTGACTATGAAGGGTAAACCACTGCCATCAATGTGTACTCAGCTCAAGCATCTGAAACTGCAGAAATGTAGCTTAGATGATGATTCACTGGATTTGTCAAGGTGTACCAGTCTGACACATCTCAGACTTGCAGATATGACCATGAAGGGTAAACTATTGCTATCAACGTACACTCAGCTCAGATGTCTGAGACTGCAGAATTGTAGATTAGATGATGATACATTGGATGTGTCCAAGTGTACCAGTCTGACCAAGCTGAGACTCGAAGATGTGATCATGAATGGCAAACTGTCGCTATCAAAGTATTCTCAGCTTAAGTATCTGAAACTGCGGAAGTGTATCTTAGATGATGCTACATTGGATTTGTCGGAGTCAAACTGTCTGGAACTTCTTAGTCTTGTAGGTGTGACTGTGAAGGGTAAACTATTGCCATCCAAATGTACTCATCTCAAGTGGCTGAAACTGTACAATTGTAGATTAAATGATGCAACGTTGGATTTCTCAGAGTCAAACTGTCTGGAACTTCTCAGCCTTGTAGGTGTGGCCATGAAGGGTAAACTGTTGCTATCAAAGTGTACTCAGCTCAAGTGTCTGAAACTGCAGAAGAATTGCTTAGATGATACAACATTGGATTTGTCAGAATCAATCTGTCTCAGATATGTCCGTCTTAAAAATGTGACCATGAAGAGTAAACTGTTGCTATCTAGATGTACCCGGCTCAAGTGTCTGAAACTGATTGATTGTACTTTGACTGATGCTAGACTGGATTTGTCAGAGTCAAGCTATCTAAAATATGTCCGTCTTAAAAATGTGACCATGAAGGGCAAACTATTGTTATCAAAGTGTACTCATCTCATGAGGCTGAAACGGAATGGTTTTACCTTAGATGATGCTACATTGGACTTGTCAGAGTCTTCCTGTCTGAAATTGTTTTTGTGTAGCAAAGTGAACCAGACAGGTGGTACTAGACTATTAAATTGTACTCAGTCAAAACAGCTGATGGTGGTAAAGTATAGCTTGGGTGAATTTACTGTGGGTTTATCCATGTCAATTTCACAGATCAAACAAATCCACCAAGATGAATCCCAGTGTAAACAAATACAGATCTTATCAATGAAGAATGCACATCTGAGTGATGCACTACTCAGCCTTGATAATGTGAATGAGCTGAATGTACTCAGCCTTGATAATGTGAATGACCTGAATGTACTCAGTCTTGATAATGTAACAATGAGCAAAGAGTGCAAGGAGGTGTTTTGTAACAGCTTGTCTCAATGTAGACAACTATACCGATTGTCAATAAAGAATGTGGATCTGTGTGATGCACTACTGAGCCTTGCAAGTATGGATTACCTTAATGAACTCAACCTCGTTAATGTAGAAATGGACAAGATCAGTAAAGTGTTATGTAAATATTTGTCCAAGTGTACACAACTATCTAGATTATCAATAAAGAATGTGGATATGTGTGATGTACCACTCAGCTTGGACCAGATGGAGAAACTGTGTCATCTCACCATTGATAATGTGACCATGTGTAAAAATGGATATGTGATTCTGTGTAACAGCATTTCCACATCTAAAACTGTGTTATCATTATTGCTGAAGAATCTGGATATGGTTGATGTACCACTCAGCTTGGACAAGACAGAGAAACTGCATCATCTCACCATTGATAATGTGACTATGGGTACAAATGGGTATGTAATGCTGTGTAACAGCATTTCCACATGTAAAACTTTGACATCATTATCAGTAAAGAATGTAGATCTTTGTGATGCACTACTTAATTTGGACAAGACTAAGAAAACACTGTATCATCTCACCATTGATAATGTGACCATGTGTAAAAATGGATATGTGATGCTGTGTAACTGCTTGTCCGCCTGTAAACAACTTAAACACTTAAAACTGATAAATCTGGATCTGGGTGATGCAAAACCCTGCTTAGACAACCTGGAGGAACTTGAACTGATTAACATAACCATGTCCTTAGAGTGTGTAGATTACATCAAGTCATCAGTGCAACTTTTGAAGTCTCCTTATTTCATCATGTCTCACCATCAGTCTGTTTCAGAACACAGAAGAAAACTGAGCATAGAAAAGACTGCTGATAGTTGTGAGAGATGTGTTGTGAACTATACAGGCAAAACAGTTATTCTTAAAGATGATAATGATTATCATCACAGGGATGATTATTATTATCAGTATGATGATGATGATGATTATTATTATCATTATCATAAGGATGATTGTTATTATCATGATGATCGTGGGTATTTGGTCAATTTTACACCTTTTCATCATTATGATGATGATGATGATGATGATAGTGAGGATTGTGATTCCTTTTGACAGGACATCAACATACTGTTTAATCTGCTACAGCAAAACACACAATTTATATTTTATTTTCCTGATTTTGTTGCATCAAGATCCTATACAAATACTAATATATATTGCAGTTCTATCTTAGCAGTATATTGTTTAAATTGTGACCATAATGTTCATGCAGAGACAAACACAAAAATTTGCTGTATGATATACCGATAAATGCATGAAACATTGAGAAAGAATATTTTAAAATAGAACTCTGTGTTATATGATCATGATGTTTACACTACCTAGACTGTCTCTTCACTGATTAAAGAAATGAGTGAATCAAGTGACGGATGAATGGATATTGTAATGTAACAATGTAAATAGCCTTACCATTGAGAATGAGTGAATGAAGTGACGGATGAATGGATATTGTAATGTAACAATGTAAATAGTCTTACCATTTAGAATGAGTGAAAGAGATGATGGATGAATGGATATTGTAATGTTGTTGTTGTTTTGGGGTTTAATGCCATTTTTCAGCACAAGATAGGCTACACATGGTGGCCAGTATAAATAGTGGAGGAGGAACCTGGGAAAACCCCGGAAAGAACCACCAACCCATGAGAAGCTGCTGGCAAGCTTTCTCACATACATTGGCCGAACCTGAGACTTGAACCCATGCAGACAGAAGTGAGATGGCAATGATCTGTAACGGTGAGTGCTTTGACCACTCTTCCACTCTGGCCCCGATATTGTAATGTAACAACGTAAATAGTCTTACCATTTAGAATGAGTGAATGAAATGATGGATAAATGGATATTGTAACAGTTCTGCTATCTTTGAACAATAAATATCTTGTTTTATATTTATAATTGTAAAATTGGTACAATTTATCCAGCATTTATGAAACAGTAACAGTGGATATGGTGAAAAACTGATACTTTGTCACTGAGATGTCTGTATGTTACTATTTAATTTTGACTTTTCACTTACATATATTCGAATTACTGCCAGCAAATGTTCTGTACTCACTTAGGTGATCTGGGCTGACTTAATAGTTGTTGTTATAGTTGTTGTTGTTATAGGATTTAACGCCATTTTTCAGCACAAGATAGGCTATACATGGCGGCCAGTATAATTGGTGGAGGAAGAACCCTGGAAAACCCTGGGAAGAACCACCGACCCACGAGAAGCTACTGGCAGGCTTTCTCACGTACCCACGTTAGCCGAGCCTGAGACTCGAACTCACGCAGACAGAGGTGAGATAGCAGTGATCCGTAACGATGAGCACTTTAGACCACTCGGCCACTCGGGGCCCCTGTCTGACTTAATAGAGCAGATAATAGGTGATCTAGGCTTTCATTGGAAGAGCCATAAACTTTCATTATAAACAGAGTTTTGACATAGATCTGTATATAAGGATATCATGAGTTCAGCATCCAGAATAATCTCTGTGTATGAATGAGGTAATCTGTGTTTGTTGGACTGATTTTGATTAACCTTGTAATGAAGCTCTATAAGATACATGATTTACAGTGAAACGCAGGTGATCTGAACTCTGATTGCTGCTCATGTAGAGATTCTGCAGCGGAAGCTTTAGTTAATAGAGTTTTATTATACAGTTTGTTGTGTGGCAATATATCTACAGGATCCTGGACCAGTTTGATAAGCATCAAACTGCATCCGTATTAATATGGAGATCAGTGTTCTGAGTGAATGCCCTTATTTACATATAGTTTTCAAACTTTGAAGTCTTTTTAACCAGGTTGTCAGATGATCTAGTCCTTTCACATTTCTTTTGATTGATATATTATTAGAGTTGTTACCTTTTATCCATTCCCCCAAACATATGTTAATTGCAAGTGTGCACAGTTAGTTTCCTTTTTAGAAATAAACTAATTTTCTTTCATTGCCATCATGCACGTGTTTATATCATTCAGTTAGTATGATATAATGGCTTAGGTTAGTGTAATTGCCCTTTATTATAGCTTAGTGACATTTTTGCCACATGATGGCTGATAAAGGCTTATGCAAATTATTGTAATGCTCAACAAGGCTCAACCAAATCTGGTAAATTTGTTGATTTGTTGGCAGGTAAAAATTTACATATATATTACCTTGCTTACTGCATTCAGGATGGTAGTACTAAGCAAAGGTAGTACTTTTGACCAAATTCAAAATTCCAAACTCCATTTAGATAGAAAGTTCCAGAACATCTAGAAAAGAATGAGCAAAAATCCAATCTGACTCAAATGTCATACTGATACTCTTCCTTGTTTTTGTTTTTTTTTATAGATGAACTGTATGCATTACACATCTTCAAAATTACTCATTTAAATGTCTTTTCTTTGCATTTTGGCAAATTAATCAAATTTCCATATAGATCAAGTGGAAATACTCAAACTTGCAAATTTGATTGTTATTCTAAGCACATTTATTAGATTTGAGAACTTTGAATTAATCAGTGTACTATGTTAACTGTAGCGGTGCTCAAATTTCTGTTTTGTGTCGAGTAAGATTTTTGTATGTCCTGCTTTGGCACTCTTGTCATAATGCATCCACAATCCAATCTTCATAAATGTTGGAGACAGAGGGTCCAACATTATGAGGGTGTATGCTGCCATTTTGTTAAGTACAGATGGATAGAGTCATCTTACTTGGTGTCTGTCTGTGTGGGGTTATATACGTATATATATATATATATATATATATATATATATATATATATATATAACTTCTGTCCATGTGGATTCCAGTTTCTCAGCTCAACCAATGTAGATATGTGACAACACTTGGCAGCGGTTTCCCATGGGCATTGGTTCTTCTTCCACCAAATATGCTATCTGGAATGTATCATGTGCTGAAAAATGGCTTCAAAGATCCAGTAGACCAAAATCAAACCCATCAACAATGAATTTTGGGAGGTAATATAGCAATTTTCCCATCAGTTCATTATGTTCGTGATGAGCAATTAAAGGTTTCATGTGTAACAGGTTCTGACATAGACCAGGTGAGCATATTCTGGCATACTAAGACGTAGGCCAGGTGAGCATATTCTGGCATACTAAGACGTAGGCCAGGTGAGTATATTCTGGCATACTAAGACATAGGCCAGGTGAGTATATTCTGGCATACTAAGAAATAGGCCAGGTGAGCATATTCTGGCATGCTAAGACATAGGCCAGGTGAGCATATTCTGGCATACTAAGACATAAGCCAGGTGAGCATACTCTGGCATACTAAGGCCATTTGTACTGGAATCAGTCATGCAAAATGGAGAATTTACATGTGTTTGTCATTGCTGGGTATATTTATAATAACACTAATCATCCATTGATTGCCTTTGTGTTTGTGTATAAACAGTGAATCATTATAAGCATTGTAAAGCTATTGTATTATGGATATGATACATTCAGCAACTGGTAAATACTGATACAGTTATTTTGTTTGATACACAGTTCATTAAAAATTGTACAGTTAATTTCTTCAGCATTTTTATCGTCAGAAACTTGCATGCAGATACCGTGTATGTATACTTTACTGTTCTTTCAAGAAAAAATGTAACTTTAAAAATGATAAAGCTGTTTACCTTAATTTCTGTTCTGGTACTCAGCAAGAGTAATTCTTTAAGGAATTACTTCATGACTATAAGGTTTGGTGTGGTGTTTTGCAGCAAGAATGGTTCTTTCAGGAATTACTTTATGACTATAAGCTATGACTATAAGCTTTGATGTGGTGTTTTCCAGCACAGCAACACAAGTAGGCTATGTAGTACCAAGGCAACTGGAGTTAAATACCTTGCCCAAGGGCATCATGATAGCCTATCCAGGCTGACTTGATGGTAATATTGGTTATTAGTCCATCATAATCAGCCACTGAGCCAACCCATGCTGACTTGATTGTAGTATTGATCAGGAGTCCAGTATGATAACCACTGGGTAGCCAACCCCAGCTGACCTAAGCATTGGTCACAAGTCCAGCATGCCAACCACTGGATTGCCAACCCCAGCTGACCTAAGCATTGGTCACAAGTCCAGCATGCCAACCACTGGATTGCCAACCCCAGCTGACCTAAGCATTGGCCACAAGTCAGTATGATAACCACTGGGTTAACCCCAGCTGACCTAAGCATTGGTCACAAGTCCAGTATGATAACCACTGGTTAGTCAACTCCAGCTGACCTAAGCATTGGCCACAAGTCCAGTATGATAACCACTGGTAGCCAACCCCAGCTGACCTAAGCATTGGCCACAAGTCCAGTATGATAACCACTGGTTAGTCAACCCTAGCTGACCTAAGCATTTGTCACAAGGCCATCATGATAATAACTGGGCAGCCAATCCCAGCTAACCTAAGCATTGGTCACAAGCCCAGCATGCTAACCACTGTGCTGCCATGGCTTCTGCTATATACAAGCAGATTGAACTGCTTTAGGAGCATGACAACCCAGGCTGATCTGATGATAGTATTGGTCTCAGGTCCAGTATGTTCACCACTGAGTAGCCACAACAGGCTAACATGATGGTAGTATTGGTCTCGAGTCCAGAATGTTCACCACTGAGTAGCCACCTGATGGTAGTATTGGTTAAGATGATAACCAGTGAACCACCATGGTTCCAACATACAAGTAGATTAAACTGCATTAAGAAGCAGATTATTTGATTGAATAGGCTGAAATACATGGTTTGGTAAAAGACAGTAAATTGACAAGTATTCAAGTGTGTTTCAAAGTTTTATTATTGAGGATACAGTTTCAGACTCCTCACCTTACTGTAATTTTTAGCTCTACTGGCTATAGACCAATAGAACTTATAGGTTATTCTTTCATCTGTTGTCCTTTGTCTTTCACCTGTCATCCATCCCTTAGCACAAGTTTGTTATCACTGCTTCTCTCAAACTTCCATGAAACTTTATAAACAAGTTCATTACTTGATTTAGTTGGTCCAGAATCTTATGTCAATGTGGGGATCCACTTAAAGACTTCATATGATATACAGTTGGTCCTAAATGGAACAGATACGACCTCCAGTATGGCTCCCATAGCAGATACCTTGCAAATATTATTATCGCTACTCTTCCAGAATTGATGGTCATATCAACCTGGGATTTTCATGAAAAGGTTTTTTTCCAGAATCTTATGTCTGTGTGGGGATCCACTAAAAGACTTCATTTGATATACAGTTGGTCCTAAACGAAAATGGAATAGATATGACCTCCAGTATGGTTCCCATAGCAGATACCTTGCAAATATCATACCAACCTGGGATTTTCACTAAAAGGGTTTTTGATAAAAGTCTTCGTATGTCTTCTTGGTCCTAAATTAAATGGTTGCTGATCTGTTGTCCAATCTTGAAAATCTTGCTATCACTACTCTTAGATGAAAAGTCATTTCAAAATGGGGTTTTCACCAAAAGAGTTCTTGTGGTATCTTCATGTTGCTAAATGAAAATGACTGACTCTAAATTTCCTGGAAATTCTTTCCATCCATGTGAGCATCAGTTCCTTCGAGGGACACTTGTTTACATTTTTCTTTACAATATGAACAAGAGCTTGACCATTGAATTATTTATTACTAAAATTAATAGGATTTTTTAGCCAATTACACAAAAATCATGAGTGAAATTAAAAGATAAAAGAAGCCATAAGTATTTTCATCAAATTAAATATACTTTATTTATATGCTTGAGGGGACTTGAAGTACAAGTTATTCCAGTATTATAAGAAATAGTCAAAGGAACAAAATTTTGTGAGTGTTCAGTATGATAAATCATGCAGTCCTCAAACTTGAACTGATCCTGATGGGACAGATTTACTGGGACTAGTACATTCCACATTCGGTCTTTTTACAATGCATTAGGTTCATGGTACCAAAAGAATAAATTCATCTTGTCTACACAATACATTTTCCCAGGGAACTTTACTTCAATTGCCTTGGGATTAAATAACCTAGATGTGTTTATGTGCTGTCAGACACCAAATCAAAAGAACCAAAAAATTAATGATCAAATGCAGAGTTAGAACTACTAGACTTACTTCTGGATGAAATACATGCATAAATAGGATGTCGCAACAATGCCATATTAATTTTGTTTTTTAAATAAAACATACAGAATATTCTTATTCCATATTCTTAGCAAGCATGTAAGTGACTCGACGTCAGTGCTGGATTAGTAGTTAGAGTGTCTGAATAAGTACGAGTTCGAATTCCACTATCTGATCAGTGTATGGGTCATCCAACATGGTGTGCCTATCATTATCAACTATTTGACCCAATTGATGATAGTATTACAATTAATTGTTAAAAATATAAAATTATACATGCTTATGCAATTATTGTTTACAGTTTCTTTAAATTTAAAGATAGCAATTGTTTTAGAAGATGGTTTATTTTATATTTTATGCCAAAGTTATAAAAAGTTGAGATTTCTGATATTGTATGTAAACATGTCATCGTACAATCCCATTTTGTTTAGACAAGTTATGCAGCAACCTGAAAACATAACAATCATGGATGATTTTATTCGTGAACCACATCTCATTAGTATATTTTAATGAAACATTCTAATGCCTGATAGATTAAGCTTCCTACCACTGAATGGTGTGTATTAACTGAAAAAAAAGCATTATGGACTGTTTATTGAAATTTCATTGTTAAAGACATATTTTCATGATAGTGTACCTCGTTGAGCTTTTAAGTTACTTTATTATGTGTCTGAAGAGATTTGTTTTTGTAATCTGTGTTATAAATGATTTGCATAATTCTGACTATGAATGACACGTGGCCCTGTAATCTTTAAATATTTTGAGCATGAAACCAAAGCTAAAGCAGAAAGTCTATACATAAAGTGAGGTTAGACTCGTTGGACTTAAGGAACTTGTTAATTTTGAATTCAAAACCAGAATGCTGAATTACAACTTTGTAAGCATACTCCAGATATCACATCTATTCTGGATGTGATTCAAAATTGAACTCGAATTGCACGTGCTTATTATTTTGAGAATACAGGGCTGTTCGTTTTAACTTGTATGATAGCCCCACAGTAAGATGGATTGACTCTTCAGCTATGATGGAGACAGTTCATGTAACTTTGAAATAATTATGAATGTCATTTGTTCTTACGAAAGAGCTGGTATAGTTTCTGATTGATCAACATTTGAAGCATGTTAGGCATTGCTTTTATCGGTATGATTGTAAAATTATTGTTTGAATAGCTGTGCTTATTTTTGGCATCAAATAAACAAGTTCAGCCAATGCCAGTATTCATGCATGTACTTCATCCCCCCAGCCCCTTCAGGAGACCTTTGACATCGTTTGAAACTCTCTCTCTCTCTCTCTCTCTCTCTCTCTCTCTCATATTAAACAATCAGCTATGGAATCTTTCAGTGAGCCATTAAGAAGCTTTAACCATGACCCCACTGCAAAGCATAAATGGGCCAACCATTACGCTTTGTGGATCGCTAATCAGTGTATGACATTTACATGTGAAGAAATCGCTTCGATGGCCTAGTGGTTAGAGCGTCCGCCTTGGATGTGGAAGGTCGTGGGTTCGAACTCCGGCAGAGTCATACCAAAGATTTATAAAAAATGGTACTAGCAGCTGCTTCACTTGGCGCTCGGCATTAAGAGGTTAATGTTAGGACTGGTTGGCCTGGTGTCAGGAAAATGTGATTAGTGGGACATCATGCTACATGTCTACATACATCGTAGTGATATGACCGCAGAATTGTTAAAGCTATGTTAAAAATCCAGATCTCACACAAAAACACTTTTGGCGTAATCACTACGCTTTTATTCATCCAATTACGTCTTGCACTCGCCTGTATATTACGTTTTTTCTGGTACATTAAAAAATAAAAATTAAGCAATAACAATTTGTGTTTGTCATTTATATTATCACTATTTGAATTCCACTCATCATAAAAGTTTGAGAATATTCTAAAACGAAAGACTGCTGATTAAGAATAAAGTAAGAGCTAATTTGTCCATCATAGAGGTACATGTACGTTCTTAATTTGCTATTTACACCAACTGAATATGACTCATTTCCAAGAAAACAGACGCATTTCTCTATTTTGAAATTATATTGTTAATCAAATTAGTTAGCGGACCAGACTGTACTTTTCAAGAAAATGGCACCAGATATTAGGTATAAGGGAACACAATTGCA
Organism: Megalonaias nervosa; assembly: GCA_016617855.1. NCBI lineage: Eukaryota > Metazoa > Mollusca > Bivalvia > Unionida > Unionidae > Megalonaias > Megalonaias nervosa. The sequence goes on from JAECUM010017759.1 coordinate 24,648, forward strand.
ACCCCTGTGTGGGCGGAGCTTAACGTGTAGGAACATTGTATTCAGAAATAAACAACAAAATTTGCTGTGATTGGCGTATTATGTCAGAGTTGTAGTTTCCGTCAGGCTTACAAATAAGTTGAGTCTCACCAGGGGTGTAGTGCTGTGGGAACGGCATTCCCTTACCTTTTTTCATTGCCATTGTCCCTTTGCGTCTGAGTAACATGCGTTCCCTCACTTCTTTATTTAGCACTATATCACTGCATATCGCTGTATATCATTCAAGCAGTTCCACTTGCGGATTCCTATGGACCGCGGACCAAAGCAATGGCTTGCAAAGATGTGAGTGTCGGGTAGATGCACTCACAGCATGTCAGATATTCGGTCTTCATGACGACTGCCACATTGTATCATAAACAAATTCAGATCTCCAGAACATAAACATTTTTCAATTTTTCGACCACTTATATGAAAAATTCAACATGCACTCAAAAGATAACACTAGTTTACAAGGAGTACGTGTCCACATCAATACCATTATTTTTTTCTGATACTGTCACAATAGATGTATAGAATAAATGCCGTTTCTGCATAAAGTTCCTACAAGTAGAATTTATTTTGGATATATATATATATATATATATATATATATATATATATATATATATATATATAGTATTATTGTATTATTAAAGTAATTAGTGTATATAACACCCTTCTCACAAACACGGCTAGATTTTAATTACAAAATGTCGATCCGTTTGTAGTTGGGGGTGGGGGTGGGGGATGCAAGGGAGGTAACTGCTGCAAAAATTGCTTTTAACAATGGTACATGTATGTGGGAATCTGGTCTAGTTCATGTTAATTTCTGTACTTTCATCCTGTTTATATTGGATGAAACATGTTCCCCACCCCGTGTTCAATTACAGTATTCAAGAAATACACGTAGATTAAATGTCACTCAACACTGTACACAAACCAACATACACGAGTACACGCGAAAATTTTATATTTTGAGCGGAGTTAAATTACTGGCTGAATCCTGAAACACATACAGAGCATGTGGATTAATGTATAAATTGATGTAAAATACAAAAATATACGTATCAAGTATTTTCTTCCATTGTCTTATCATGTCTTATCACCATGACCAGAGCAAATGTCAGATAAATAACGCACAAGTTCGAGACTAAAGGCCGCCCCCCCCCCTCTCTCTCTCTCTCTCTCTCTCTCTCTCTCTCTCAATGTTCCCACCTCCAAAAACGCAGCCAGTTGTCAGATGTATCTCACTGTGGCAGTAGTTGAACTGCCATAGTGTAAAGAATAGGTTCCCAACCTCAGGTCACCATTGACCTAATGCAAGGGTCCTGAGTAGGATGCGAAGGGTCATCAGTAAAACGGTTTGGAACCACTGGTGTACTGGGTGTGTGCATTCTGGTTCGTGTGGCCTCCTCGCAACATGATACTTGTTTGGTATGAATCAGAACAACTCCAACGTTCCAAAGTCCCAATATCGTCTCTCCATTGTAAGAATTATAGGGCGTAAAATATGATTATCAACAAGCAGACTCTAACCTACTTTATATACTAAATTACTATAATGAATAATATATAGGTAGCATACGAAAAATGTACATATGTTAAATAAAATAGCATAGCAAATAAATTACCTCTTTACTAAACACTCCAGAATTCATTCATGAGCGTATTACCTTCCCGTTTTCAAACGATTCACTTATTCTTTTCAAGAGAACATCATCTTCCAGGTAACGGTTTATATTTTCTCAGCATAATATAGTTTTGATTCAGGTGAGTTATAGTCTAGATCAGTGTTTTCCAAAGTGTGGTACGCAAAACGGTTTGTAGGTGTCCTGGGCAGAAAATAAATCACTAAAATACAGGAGATAAGAATGGTGTATTTAAATGATAATGTATGTAAAATTTATGCACATTATCATATAAAAAATAAACATTTATTGAATGACAAATATTTCTGACCTATGTCCCAAAAGGTGTACGCGAATGTTATAAGTTTAGGAAACACTGTTCCAGATGTTTTTCTTCTGCTCCGTTTTGAGCTAAATATGGATGAACCCAACATCGTCCTATCTCAAGAATTTTCCACTTTGGTATGGAACTGGATTTGTCTACCACAATAACATGCTTTGAAAGTCATTTCAGTAGTGTTAACTATTCTGTCATCTCAGCCCTGGAATTTCTTTGCATATGCATACTGGGTCTATTTCAATGCGGCAATGGGTCGTCATACATATATAACACACCACCTATTTATAGACAACGGAGGATGATTCTCTTGTCCTAGTGGTGACTCTAGTTTTGACCACTCGATCAAAGAGATCCTAGTTTCAGAATCAGAAAGGACCAGTACCATAAAATGTGAGAACTTCATCTGGCTTATGATGGGTAGTTACTTGCAGATTCTGCCTCTGGAAATTACGATCTGCACAGATGCCAGCACAGCAAGCTGGAGCCCACCTCCTGCTCTCATGTTCGGAAGACATTGGGATTTGACCTTATCAGGAGCATCTCCATTAGATATCAGTCTCCTGAAGATGAAGTAGTGAAAGCATTTAAATTATGGCAGGAGACGTTATCTGGAGTTTGATCTCATCATATCCAACAACTCCACTGTAGTAAATTACATCAGAATGTACAGGCCCGGCCCTAGGATGTGCGGGGCCCAAGGCAGCAAGCGATGAGCGCGGAGCCCCAAGCAACAAAACTGCATTGCGGAGAAGCGCGTGGCCCAAGGCGGTTGCCTCGTTCGCCTTGCCCTAGGGCCGGGCCTGAGAATGCAAGAGATTTAAAATGATAAGAAAAGAAAATCAAAAGTTTTAAATCGTTTGCAATCTGTGAGCAGTTTTGTGTAGATATTGTTCCGTTAAAGTGACCCCATACGTCACACATGAGACTGATGGGTCAAGATCACATACCTGACTACAAGGTAGGATATATCTGTAATGTTTTTGGCTACGAAGCCCAAATGTCATATACACAGTTATATATAGATGAAAACTTATTCAGATATCACATACATTACTACGAAGCCAGACGTCACGTACGTGAATACAAGTCCAGGTGTCCAATCCCTGATTATTTTCTGAAATATGTGTCCAATCCCTTAGAATTGACTGAAATATGGGACTGTTTATGTATTTCGGGACATCTCTTTGCACATCAGGGAAGATAATTTTTAAATCGAGTGGCAGATCATTAATTAGTAAATTGATAATATTGAGATATATTTTTAGCTGTCCTGACTACCCGGATCATCCAACACCTTTTCCTTGAAACAAATAGCAACTCATGTCAGTTTTCCGCAAAAAAATGGGCCTTGAAATTTTATATATTATTTTCCCATTAAATTCGGTTCTTCATATTTTAAAAAGGTGTGTTATGAGAAGATTTTTCTCATAACAGTTTATGAAATGACTTTCGACCCCATCAGTTCTTTCTATGAAATGTTTTGATTCAAAGACGTCTTTCGCACATGGTTAGAGAGTTTGAGTTCGACTTCACGCTTCCTCAGGAGGCGTCATTCCTAGCTGTGTAGAAATCGTCTACATCATTGGGGAGAGATACGGGATCACTGTAACAAAGGTGAACCCTCATGAAGTATGACGGAACGAACTTTATTGAATTTACTGATAAAAGACATTACATTCTAGATATCGAAATACATCTACATAAACTTTACATTGTAGATATAAGAATACAAGTACTAAATTACAATATTCTTTCTTGATTATCAACGTCATACAATCTGTAACTTCTGCTTTTTTAGACTATAATGTAAATAATTAAATATCGAATAAATTAACCATAGCCAAACTGTTTACAAATTCATTATTTCAGACTAATACAGGAATCATTTTGCAGAAACGTATTTTACTGAATTTGAATTAAAATACCAAAATATTATGATCTGTAACTTTAAGAATATTTTATTTCTAAATTATTACTGGGCATGAAGATGGTAGCGAACTTGTCTTTGCAATAGCCATTTCTATGATTACAAATAAATATAAATTATTAATACAATTTAACTTTCCAATAATGATAATAAAGAATAATAAAAGAATATAAAAATGTTCCCAGCGTGTCGATGTAAGATTGAATTACTACCAAAACACATCACCCTAACTTCTTAAAACTATAAAATCCTTAAATTGCTACGATAAAGAAAATCTTACCAATACAGATAGTTTCTTACCGGTAAGAAAGGCGAACCCTCATAAAGTCTGACGGAACGAACTAACTAGGCAGAACCGCATCTCGGTTATATGTGATTTGGAAGAACATCCTCAACACCAAAAAAGAACATCCCCTTTGAAACTTAATTCATCTTATAATCGCTGACTGTGCACATTTTCAATCTCCGTCTGACTTCAGAGTTCATTACCCTTCTAATACCCGTTCTCTGGGTTTACATGGCAGAAAAGCACACATGCTTTAACTGATACCGTCAAAAGAAAGGAATTTGCATGCTCAAACAATCCTTGTATTAATGTTACTGAATCTAAATTTGCTGATTTAAAATATAGTGAGAAATCTACAATGCGTATTTTGCAATGCGAGGGATTTTACAACTCCCACATAAAAAACCCCACGATCTTTATTGAAATAATACATACTTGCATTAAAAGAATACAAAATTGCTTTTAATATAATTTGCTAAAAAAATTCAATCTTGAGAGAGACATTAAGTCCAAGACTATATCATCCGAATATAATAATTACGATTTGTGGAATTTAACATATAGTAATGAACACATTCACCACATACTCACTTAATATGAAATTGAAAAAAAAAGGTTTGTCCAGAAAAAGGTTTCGACGTTAACAGTTTTAATTCTTAGACAGCCCTAGTAGAGCATCGGACTAATTATACAAGGTTCGCGGGTTTTATAGCCAATGACGTGATGAAAATACCATTTAAAATATAACCAATGAAACATTTTAGTATTGATCTTAAAGCTAAATTGTTGAAGTGTTTGTGTTTTTCAAGTATATCAAGTATAACATTTTCATCGATATATGAGCTATAATATCCCCGAAATATTTAAAAAATTTATAACACACACACACACACACACACACACACACACATATATATATATATATATATATATATATATATATATATATATATATATATATATATATATATATATATATATATAAGGTTAAAATTCTTGCAAGAATGTTATATACCCAATATGAATTTTTAAAGGTGTTAGTTGGGAGAGATCGACCGTACAAATATTACCGGGATATATCAATCTATACGGCACGAGCCGCAATGCTTAGAAACAAATTAGTTGTTTGGTTGGATTTTATTTATTTAGCTATATAATGCTGAGGTAAAGGAGTCAAGTGCCTTTCCCAGGGATACACGAGCAGCTCACAAAAGCTGTCATGGGAGGATAAGTGGACCCGGAACCCTTGGATTGCGAGTCTAATGCTCTTTCTACTGACCCACCACCGAAACAAGAACTACTTTGTTATTAAGCAAACGTCATATAAATTCGAACAGTTCCAAGGTTAAAAGTACTGTCAAAGCAATAGGAAATGGGTCAAGTCGCCTCTGAAAAGAGATGATTACTTGGAAGAAGTTCATTTATTAAATAGTTTGGTTTATGGACATGAAGTTTGGAAGAACAGGTTAAGTCATATACACGAAATACATGTAATATGTGTCCTTTAGGGCTGGTTGGACTGTATTTCTATCCCTTCTCGGGACATCATGGACAGGACACAATATAGCAAGTTGTCTGTGAATTTCATTGATGTCGATGACAACCATCCAATCTTTACTACTAATCCTTTCTGTAGAAGGGCGTCCTACAAGGTGCTGAATCATACAGGCATTCTTTCTTTAGATGGTCCAAGCGCTGTTCGCATTTGAAAATTCTCTCTATATAAGGCCGACACATGAGGTATTTATACAAATTTTTGTAAATTCTTTCTATACAAGGAAAACATTATGACATATTTGTACAAGAGTTTGAGGACAGGATATACTACATCAAATGTTTTGTACATTCAAGATATACCAAAATGTATTCTCTTGAAGTTGTAATGTCTTTAATAGATAATATTGTATAAGGCTAGTGATCAATTGAAGTCACACTTTGTCATGCTTTAGGGCAATTAGCACGACATATTATATAGGTTCTTCGTCGTCTTTATCCTTCTCCTCTTCATTCTTCTCCTCCTTTCCCCTACTACATGTATCTATTTATCTATTTATTCTGTTATGTTTTGTTTAATGATTGGCACATCCAACGACGCATCGTTCAACATCCGTTCGATTAATCATAAAATGAGAGCGATTATGTCATAAGCTTTCTGTTTTCTTCATTCCTTTCAATGATACTCATTGGATTACCTGATTTTATTTATAAAAACCTAGAATATAGTTTGGTCGCAGCTAGTATTTTTATGATGGGGACAAAACATTGACTACACAAAAGAGAATAAAACTAATATTATCTGCACCCGGACAACTGGCCAGAAGCCATACTTCCGTTATGCATATTCCGTAACCTTTGCTCTGACTGAATGCATGTCAACACGTTTCATTTGTGATGTCATACAGTTTACCCATACTTCGTACATAAACTGGTGTCCTGTCATTCATTTGGATAACGTAGCTACATAGGGCAAGAACCAGACTTACGTCACACTGAGCCTTACATATCCATGAGACGCTCTACAGATATTATAAACCTCTGAGAGTGACATGTGTAAGGTGAAGTTGCTTGCATTTGCAACATGCACAATGATGAGACTGTTGGCATACCTCTATGTCACTTTCATGTACTGTGGCTAAAATTTCTTTGGATAGTGTAGTTGTGAAAATTGTACTGATCTAAACACACAGATAACCAAAATGACTGTCCCCATTTGTTCAAAAACTACACTATCTTCAGTAGTTATTAAAATAGGGAAATGAATTTTCCCAGTCTGGATAATACCAGCTTCTGAAAGCGCAATGCATGAGTTTCCTCCAAAGAGGAAAAAAAAAACGATTTACCTCTGAAGTCCACGGAGTGAAAATGATCAAGTGGAGCTAGAAGTTTTAAAAGGTGAAAATCTGACGAAAGGCAAGTCTGTATACGCAGGTTACGCCCATCAGTTATACACCAAAATAAAGGGAATTCGAAGTACCTTTGGTACTACCTAAGATATACAATGTCTTCTTAAGCCAGTTAGGGAAATTCATTTTCTTTAAAACCCTAAGCATATGCAAGACACAAAACTGGAAAAAAGTGCTATCCTTGCCAACAGTCAACAGCATATTAACAGTGGGGGACAAATTAATTTTGAAGGAAATAAAAAGTACCAAAGTTGAGTAAATCTTGCTAAAATAAACCTTTGAGAAGGAAATATAAATACCGATATGGCGAAAGAGCCGTTATAGTCTCGTTCCGTCTGCGACAACGAGGTATTTTAGTCTAAAAAATAATATTGTGGCACAGTGGATTCTGTGGGATATATATGTTGAAGCATCTATAACAATGATGTCACACATATTTCCTTTTGTAGCTCAAAACCATTTAGCAAATATTCCAAAATCACAAGAAAAAGCAAAGACACGTGTATTATATTTTTACAGAATGTATTCAAATATATTTAGCCCCGCGTCCCTTCTTGTACAACCGTGAAGCTTGAAAGATAATTGTAACTGCACGTATGCGTTTATTGATATAGCTCATGTCACGTATATCTAGACCAAGTATTCTAGAACTGTATCAGCATTATTATGTTGTCAATAGCACTTTTCATACTCAGAATAGTTTATGAGATTCTGAGCGCTCTTTTAAACACAAATTGGCCTGTGAAAAGAAAGAGATAAAAGTGGCATATTGTGGCGATTCGAGTATTTATTAATATGAGCCTTCCTGTGATGCTGCTTTTTCTTTTGTTTTGTTTGTACATTTTTGACATAGATCTTATCTAAATAGAGATTTCGTACGACCCTTTGGTCTATTTCACTGATATGTTAAACTTTTTTTTGCAGCACACCCTGAATTTATACGAAAACTTTTTCATTATTAATGGAAGTGGACTCATCAAATTCTATACTGTCTGCAAACATTCTACCACCAACGTTTCATGAATATCACTTACTATTCAGGTACGTCCTGCTTAGTGATATATATTAACATTTATGACAACCATACAGGGAAAATGTGGAAGCATCGTACAAAGAACATGATGACAGTGCATGTACATGTACTTGATCGTCATCGTGAAATTCACGTAGGGTTAGAAACAGTTTCATCAGTCATTAATTAAAACGTGAACGATATTGCTCGAAGCAATGTAGCACACCATTGATGATGAGATATCATTTTCAGTATTTGAAGAAATCAGGCAGGCATAGACAAAAAACCAGTTGAAATAAAAAGCTGATATTATAATGAATTTCAGACTATGCGTCGTCCTCAAGAAACAGAGTAACAGAAAATTACTGGTAATAGTTACCTTAAAATGGACCTAGTAATAACAACTCCTGATCATATTCTGAACCAGTAGTATAGGTTGCCAACACTGATTTCCATCATTTTGGCCAAAAATTGTGTAATCTTCTATATGTACGTATGTGTTACTTTTCTCCCCTACCGTTGTTTTGTCAATGTATACATTCATGCTTTTCAAGCAGCACATAAATAAAAATATACTCTTTACGTGAAATGTCATACTTTGATTAATGATCCGCAAAGCGTAGTACCTACATTATAGCATACATTTTTTTTAGATACCGTAATTAACACTGAAAGTGATCTTCCTTTATTTGTCTACCTGGCGTCACTCATGCAAGGTAGGACTCTGTCGTAATTATTTGTGTTGGTTTGTGCCAATATATGCTGTCGATTTAAATTATTTTTAAAAAAAAAACTGGAGATATACTTATTCATGACATGTGTGACTTATAAATTCTTATAAATAATAAGAATGTAAATTCCGTGATTTGGGTGGAATATGACAGGCCGTTTTCAGTTCTACATTCTGGTCCGGGAACTGACTAAAACTGTTCCCAATAATTAAAGAGTAGCTATCCCAAAAACGAAGCATAGTAGTAATTCTTTATTTAATAATATCGTCAGAAAATGCGTTGAACAAGACCATAAAAGGAGAAAGTAGTCTTCGTATTTGGATTCTAGAATTCAGCAAAATTGTACACTTTAATATGCTTAAGAATCACGTGACTTTCAATATGAAAAAGACCAATAGCTATCGGTGAAATATTGACTTTTCTCGAAACTGAGACAAGTTGGGACATGGTCTCAGATAATGCGTGTATATGGGTACATACTTATATGATCAAAATTAACATAATTTCAAAACTGTGTAATGTCAGTAAATTCTGTTTGATTGTAGGTGACCGAGCTATCAGATAACCACTTCAGTACAAATGCTACGGTGTTGATCAAGGTTCAGACTAAGGAAATATATTGCCGGCATGCTGTGCAAAGTTTCCTTCCTCTACTAACGTTTTTCCTTATTGTCGTTATTGTACAAAATCAACCAGGAATATAAAGATTGTTCTCGCAACGTGTGCTGCAATTATAGTCGTCGTACGTGTTACCGTAGTGGTTATAGTGATGCTGAAGCGTAATATTCAATAGAGAGAACGTAAAACGTTAAAGGAAGACGTCTTCCACAATCTAGTATGAAAGAACTAAAAGAATTGGTTTAATGTAACAAAAATAATTTTTCTTGAGATTAAGATGTTTAAAGACATGTCAGGTCTTTGAACACTACACTTTGGAAGTTCTTCAAGTCTCCAAGAAAGAAAACAAAAATGTGATTGATATGGTCATTTAAGATAATATTAGATACTTGCAGGCAATTTCTGTGGCTGTCTTCACCTGCCTATTTCTATTTTAAAATTCACGAATTTTCTCATTATTTGCTTGGTTGTTGTATATGTAACTTGGAATATATCTGGGTCTGATTCTTATCATCAAGTATTTCTCGTCTTAGATGACAACTTATGTGCAGCATTTTCCCTCTTTTTGATGATGAGTGAGAAAATATCGACAACGTTATTGTATGATTTAAATATAACGCTAATACAAAATACAACACCTTTCGAGATCGCGGAATGGATAAGCCTCATCCAGAAAATTCTCTCCCCACCTCCCTACCTCTCTCATGTATATATATATAATAAACATTATTCGATTAACATTGAATTTGTGTAAATTTTGTTTCTAAAAGTAGTTAAGAAACTGAGCATGCAAAAAAAATATTTCTGAACCATTCAGATATTTATAGGGTTGCAAGAACATTAAAATACAAAATTAAATACTTGGTACACCTCTCATATGTTATATATGCGGCATGTTCTCTCTTTTAGATGATGGGCAAGAAAATATCGACAAAATATCATGCTATCATTTTACAAAGATGTCAAACCTACCATCTGTATTATTGTAGTTTCTGCATATGTAAACATTTTACCTTGAACGTTTACTGACCATGTAGTTAATGTAATTCAGATTGATCTCTTTCAAGCCATGCCACATTTTGCTGAAAGAAAATGCCTGATATTTCCTCTCACTCTTGTATATAAAAATACGATTTTAGCTAAATGTGAGATAAAGAAGATTGTTTTTGAGGCATTTTAATGTGGCGAGGGCACGCATGTTCAGAAGGTTACTATTTGTGATCTATTATTTTCACACCTGATTGAAATGATTGAAGCTAGTTCCGAAGAGACGAATGAAGATTGAAAAAGTTGCTTATGGTCTTAATTAAATAACAAGACGTATTTTTAAAAGATTCCAAAGACTTGGGAGTTACAAACTTAGTTGAACACAGAATCAATACTGGGGATGCTGCTGCCATACTCCAGTCCCCTTGTTGCATTCAACTTGCGAAGATGAAAGAGGCAGAGGAAGAAATCTAATTAAAGGCTAGTAGAGTGATCATTGTACCATCTAGCAGCCTTTGGTATTTACCAGTTGTGTAGGCGAGCACGAAACATGGGTCTACATTCTTTTGCGTCGATTATCACAATTTGAACAATGTGACATTTAAAGACTCCCATCCCCTACTGTTACGTTATGGGGAAAATTTGCTGATGCTTCATGCTTCATGTATACATATATCTTCTTATAGTTAATTCGTAGTTAAGACCACCTGGGTTAATGTCAGTACGCATTATATAAGATTACGACTATAGACCCGATTCTGGACACAGGCAACTGCCTGTCTGTTGTTTAACCATTACGCAACGAACCTTCCGTGGTAAGTTCAAATAGAATTCTACCACCAGGCCGACCAGGTATAGCCTCCTCTGTTTGTTTTGCAATCAGCCAGTGATGTCACGACGGCTTGGGAGCAATTTCGGGCTTTTGAGGGACCGGAAACCTGAGAGCAACAAGTAAGTGATAAATTACCCCAGAACAGTTTTCAGAGAGAGCAGATCTTATCCAATCAAAACTGAGAGATTCATATAAGCACTTATGTTCGGACTAAATCCATTTTTCAATACGTACATGTGTGAACCTCGCCAAGGGTGGATCAAAGAGAAGTTGAGAGGCATTAGACTGTACTCCGAATTGTGCGCTCGTTAAAAGGTGGGAAGAAATTTTACTGAAATTCTAAGTTTGGATTTGTGGACAATGTCTTCTTGGGGTAACATATCTTCACCCGAATTTGTCTTACTTTCATGACTAGGTGTTGTAAGATTTATACATTATTATATACATTTAATTTATTAGAAATGGAATCTTCCACGTATAGCAGAATTATTAGTGTATCGTAACGTAGCGTATAGCGAACTATTAACATGCCTTATTAACGTATGTAGATTGTAAGACTGGAATCGACGTGGATTGTGTAAGTTACTATGTTGCATCGTAATGCACAACTGAATTTATTAGAGACTTATGATAGAATTTGTATTTGCTTTATCAGTTTATGAATGTATAGACTGTGAATTATGCAGAGTTAGTCATTGCTGGACTTGTGCACATAAAATTAGATATTCTTATATTTGTATGTACCTTTGTAATTCGTAGGGTAGGAAACATGTATGATTGCTATTGATGATAATAGTTTACTATATCGAGAAGATAATAATTTGGGATGTGTCTGCATTAATTAGAACTCGTTGATAATATTGTTATTGTTATAGCACAATTATTATAGAACGAAGCGTGTATGGAATATTTAGATGTGAGTGCGTGAGTTGACCTGTTAATTTATTCGCAATTATTCTGATGAAAGGTCTGTGAAAGTGTGGTTAATTCTCCTGAAATTAGAGCAAGGAGACAACAATATATGTCCCTTCTATCTCCACAGGAAGCTTTCCAGGTGGGTATTAGAGGTGACATTCAAGGATCAGGGAGAGGGAAGAGACGTGGAGAGCATGTAGTAGACGTTATTGCGACGGCAGCAGTTTGTGTGGAGGCGCAGTGCCGGAAGTAGCACGTGATAGAGAGTACCGGAAGTGTCGGAAGGACGGATCCGAAAGTGCCAGGAGAGCACGTAGTCAAGGGTACCGGCAGTACCAAGGGAAACAAGAGGCGGACAGTGATTGGCAGATGAATAACAGAGACAACACTGAAGGGATACACTCTTACTTAAGACCTTTAATTTCATATGATGACATAGCAATTGGCAACTGTGAATAGGTTGTTGATTGTATTTGTTGGAAAAAATTTTGATTGAGAAATTTGTCGATGAAGTTATTGAATACATCTGATATATTTTATTAAATTGTTATGCATTTCACCTTGAGTTATTTATACCTAGACCGTCGGCATTGCTGACTGGGGGCTCGGAGCTATTTAAATTTTAATTATCCACCTTCTCCAGTATTAGAAATAATACCGAAGAAGCAGGTGACACCTACGAAGAATAGATAATACTTAGGATTCCTTGTTAGGTGCTAGGCTATTTTTAACTCTTGACTTGAAAATTGGAGGTTATGTTTTCCAAATCAATTATAATATTGATTAGTTCAAGAATGGTTGCAAAAAGTACCTTGTGGAGAAATATATTTTATGTTTTTATATAGATATGTATCGTGTGCGTATGTCCGTGTGTATGTGCTCGCAAGATAGGAAGAAAGGATCAGTGAGAGAGATCAATTATAATAATTAATGAATTTGTCAAATGTGTACAAGTTTATGAAATATCTTGTATGTGGGAGTGCATTGAGTTTTTAGTGTTCGTGCCTGTAGATAGGCTACCCTCTTTAAATAAATTATTAGTATTGTTATGAAAAGGATTTTTGTCATAACCTTCTTCTCATTTCTTGCTATGAGAGGAAAGTACTCATAACTTAAGAAATGACTTGCCATTGGTGAGAGAGAGAGAGAGAGAGAGAGAGAGAGAGAGAGAGAGAGAGTTCAGGCTCTCTTAACAAAAGGGTGTCACTCCTAACGGTGTAGATACGGTTACATGCTGAGAGGTACGGTATCGATGTAAGAAAAGACAGTCTCCTGATTCTTCGATGAACGAACTGATTTTGCGCTAGCCTGCTCTCAATTTACATGCAATTTTGAACGTATGCTCATGGCCAAATATGGACATACGTCTAGTTCCTTGCGCTCGTTCGTTTCGAACCAGAATGAGGCTCTTGTCTCTTCTTCACTGAAACCATCTGCGTTTGAGTACGTCATCAGACAGACAATTCTGCCTCATCGGCTTATTCTTTTCAGGAAACGCGTGAATCTTCTAGCTTACTCAATCAGGGGAAGTTTTAGGAATTCGCTTGTTAAGCAACTTACACAACTTACCGAGTGTAAATTATGCTGACTTTTGTATACAAGAGAAATGTATAGTACAAGAGGGGTTTGCACTTGCTTGTAAGGGCGCAATGTTTATTAAAATAGTATACAGTTGTAATACAAAAATAAATAAAATTACTCTCAATGTATTTTAGTGGGAAATTACTTTCAATATAATTTAATGAAAAATTACTTTTAATACAATTTAGAGAAAATTTTAATCTTATTAGTTTTACTCAAAAATTCTGTCCTAATAGTATTATTACCCTTTCTTCTCGTGCTTTCAAATTCAACTTTCATAACTGATGTACCCTTCCTGAATTTCTTTTCCGCTTAAGGAATGGTTGGCATGATATGTATCAATGTACCAATAAAATATTAAAATGAAACTACTGGCTGAATAAGGAGACAACTAAATCCTATTATAAGATAAGAGAGAGAAGCACAACATGTGTGTGCTACATCAGTGCAGCCATATCGCAAAGAGGCACTTCCAGTTTTGTCGCTGCATAACCCCATACGCAAGATTATACTAATTACTGCTGTTCCCCTAAACGAATTCATTTTTCAAAATAATATTTGATTCATCAATACACATTGCATGTATCTAATTTTATAATTCCGGAATATTTCGCTGATGTGAGAAAATAAGGCCAAAAAATATCGTAACTATCGTACTGGTTTTAAAATTAAAGTAGGTAGGTAGGTGATTTTTAAAAACATTATATATATTGTGTTGATTTGTATTTATGATGAACTAAGTGCTTCAAGTACTGGGCAAGGCCAGTTCCGTTAGATGCACCAATAAATTTTCAAGAGATTTCTTTTTAATTTGAAATTCTTTTCTTAAACATACATTATAATGACTAGTATATATAATGTGCTAAGTGCTTCAAGTACTAGGCAAAATCGGCACAAGTACATGCTCAAATAAAGTTTTGGAATTTTTTATAATGTACTAAGCACTTCAAACGCTAGACAAAACGAGCTCAATTAATTCCACAAATTAAGTTAGATTTAAAAAAAAATTAACTTTTGTTTTACCCAGGGGAAAACAGTGCTAGTGTAGGCGCAGAAAAAAAAGACTGTCTACAGATCAGAAACGAACATGCTTCTTATTTCTGCTAAATGTCTCGGAATCAAGAATAGCCAGCTTAGGACTTGTATTGTAGCAATGCATCAGCCCTGGAATTGTTGGGTCTATTAGCTAGAGTAGGACTTTCTATGTTATGGTATGTTAAATTAAAAGTCCAGATGTGTCATTTCAAGACATGCAGCGACAGTAAACAGCACGTTACACTCAAAAGTTTCTGAAGTTTACTTAACTTCAATACTCTGGCCCTCTCAGTATTACAGAATGACGCATCGGCTCTAACACCCAGCTGACACAACCAATCATATGCAATATAAACTTATATTTCACGGAATAATTTTTTTAATGAGCTTTAAAATCTAGGGAAGCTAGTTTATCATCAAGCCAGTGAAGCCGTTTGATCAACCATAGCTGTCATTTCTCATACTCGAAATTTACCAGTTCTTTGTTTACGTTCACATCACTAAAATCATCTGAATCTGATAATTTATAAAAACTCATTGTTGCCTACATCAATATCAGAGCCTTTACCTTAGTTAATGAAGCTTTCATAGTAGTGATACTAATCGTGCAAATTCCAGAAAGTACTGAATGAAATCATCGGCCTCCATTTTGGAGAGTGGAAAATCCGACACACTTTAAATACCAGGTTACGACTGGAGCTTAAACACTGACCACTTGATCTGACGCAATGGTCCTTCACATCGATAAGTGCAGCATCTAATATAGGACTTTCCCTGAATGTGGCTCTACGAAAACCAGCTCAAAGTGGCCGATCTTTACAGCAGACGTCCAAACACACTTCCATGAGAATGTTGTAGAGGCGTCTATACCCATACGAATCGGGTAGAGGCGTCTAAAGGCTTTTCCATGAGAATAGGGTAGAGGCGTCCAAAGGCGCTTACATGAGGTAATTGGCTGAGACAAACTGACGTTATTTAATTCTGAAGTCAGGTTTTTCAGTATTACTTCATACGTGAGTCATGACATTTAATGGGAAAGAAATCCTACCTCAGTATTTGAATTTATTGGCAGAAACTGTGCAGAGCCTCGTGATTTGTTTATTTTGCATTAGAGTTGATTGTTGATTCTGTTAATCCATATTTTTCTTCAACAGATGGTTGTACTGAGTCAATGGTTTTGTTAAAATAATTCGTACACCATTTTGCTTGTTCTTTATATACGTTACTGTTTCTTAGTTATCAGGAAACCTATGCTGTATAAATTATGAAGCATATATTAACATTATGCTGATAGTGAAGACAAAGTAACCTCTGTCACAGATTTTGTTCTCATTTCATCATTTTCATATTTGTCTAGTGAAAAACTCTGCTCAAACTGTGATTAACACAAACCATTGCAAGTTTAGAAGCTTAAAACAACACTTGTGGCCATTTTATCTTTTAATATTGGTTTAGGAAGGAAATCCTTGTTCACAGAAAAAAAATGGGATTCTAATTATACTTTGAAGCATAAATTGTTCCTACATTCTGTATTCATACCAGATCCGATGACTCTTTGAGAACCACTTGTTGGCAAATGGTTTGTACCGGTTCTTACAAATTAGAAATATGTTTACTTTTTATTAAACCTTAGTAAGGAGGAAAAAAGCGATTTTATTATAAATGCAAATTTGTTAAAAAGTCCTTTTTATTTTTCTAATTATTTCATCGGTAATATCAGCTTTATGGTGACATTTACTAACCGATTTTTTTTGTTTATCAACGATAAACGAAGAGTTCGCTGAAAACAGGAAACGGAAGTCAGTATGCCAATCGGCACACCTCGAAGGAATGCGTGGACTCTTTCAGTATGGATGTACGGAAACGGCCAAGTTGTGCCGATGTTTGGTCCTTACATTCAATACATTTTTCCTAATAAAGTCCTTACAATGTCCTTACCAAGTGTTTTCATAAATTGGTGTCAACCATGTAGCAACGATGCATATTCTCCATGTTGATAGTAGCCACATAAGTCAAAGTAGGTTATGAATTATCCGAAGTCGTATTCCGAAAATTGATTCAGATTGATTAGCACATTTGGATACATTCTAATATGGCAAGATCAGCTTCTGAGAGTGAAATGAATGAATTAGCAAATATATAAAATGTGAAAAAAGTTACCGGCTCTTTTGTTTTACAATTTTTGGAGAGGTGCACATCTGAAGTAAGGCCATGCTGTATACACTATAAGCCATATTACAACCATCAATCATACAACAAAATAAAGGGAATTAAAGGTTCTTTGAACAGTACCTAAGGTATACAAGGTCTTTTTTTAAATGGCAAGTATAACCAGTGAGAAAACCAGGGGAAACACTTTTTGTTTAAAATTCTAACCTTATGCAAAATAGGAAACTGTTGAGCACAATGCACGAGTCAGATTGAAGTTCAGTCTCATCTAAGCCGCGCTGTTGGTGAAAGCAGTTCCCAACCATCAAAATGTATACGATGCTGGAACTGAGTTCGTTACTGCAAAAGTGACTTCATAATATTGCAGTGATCAAGAAGCCGCACAAAATGTAGATAAGATCGCACATTTACGCTGCGGATGGTTGAAAATTACATTCTTGATGTTTCGGGTTTGTTTTGGTTTTGTACGTTGCCAAGTCCCTTATCTTGGGATATCTCGGGATCGTCCCTTTCGCGGCCGGAACTGCACCCCAACGTGCACGACGAGCAAGTAAATAACGGGTTAGTACTCACAACAGTTGCTGCAAGCTCTCCTTTGATACCAAGCGTGCATGTGATGGAGATGAATTGGGTCAAATTTGCGTATTGAAACATGCTTGCTCCTCCAGCGATGCTTTTGTAGTTCACGTGCCCTGTCTTCGATAAGCGTGCATCATTACCTGCTAATATTCCATCGTGACTGAAAGATTGACTTTGAAATTACCGGCAAGTGGGACACCGATATCGCCCGTGACTGACATTTATCTACCATATGCAACAGAAGAAACATCATATATCCAGAGCCGACAAGGGGGGGGGGGGCGGCAAGCGGGAATATATCCCTGGGGCCCGGGCCAATAAGGGGGCCCGGCCGAACAACACTTTTTAATTCTATAAAAGAAACATTTTGTTTGAACAAGAACTAGGAGAGGCCCGAGTGTTTCTTACCCGAGGGCCCTTGATCGCTCTCTAAGGCTCTGCATATCTCAAATCTAATCCAGAAGAAAAGCAACTGGATGAACTTGAATTCCGCCTGAACAACATTAGAGGTGACGACCTGCTAGTGGCTAAAAACGAAATTCAAAACAATAGGGTTGACGCCTTCTTTAAGACTAATGGCATCAAAGAAAGGCTTATATTTGCCTAATTTAGGGTGCATGATAAAGGAATGTTGGAATTCTGTAGGTATGATATCCCTCTCAAGGATATGCGCGGGGAGAGGGAGTGTTAAACCGCACCCCCTTCTCATACTATAATATGACAATAGCACAGAGATATATTACAAAACCTAGGCGTGCAGAGGCCACCACATTGGTCAAGGTTAAGCAGAAATGAACTGCAAAAGTTGTGGAAGACGCGAGATGAAATCCAGGCCGAAAACTTGAAAGATAAAACCCCACCGCAATGCCACCCACGGAAAATGCTGCTTTACTTGTTTAGCGCTTTCGGTTTCTTACAACGTCTGAATTGTCTTCATCGAGGCGTTTCTTGCTCTTGGTCCAACATCTACTCGTGTGTGGAATCCCACCTCTTTATTCCTCGGCTCCTAAGACTGTTGCGCTGTGCTTTGCTCAAACATTTGTCATGGTATATTGTCAGCGTCGACCTTATCATTGGCTTCGACCACCATGTTGACTCTCGCCTCCTGAACAATCTTGCTATACCCCACATATATGCCAACTTTAAACTCCGTATCAGACATGATCTTGTAAAATAAAACGCTCCGAAAAAGTAGTCTGGCTTAGTTTTAGTCTTTGTGATTGTTTCCTAGTAATAAGCTATCGACCATGTGATGTCCGGTGATTTCTGTGCTCACGATTCAGATATACTCATTTTACATATCGAATGCATTGCCTAATAAGATGATCGAGAAAGGAAGCCATTGAGGCGTCTCCAGCTTGAAGTATGCTAACCCATTTTTGATTGCTCTGTCCTCGTCCTGAGCAAAATATGAAGTGCTGTGCTGCTGGACTCCGCCTCCACCCCCACCCCCACAGTCGATTTTAAATTTAGTGGGGTCTGTGAGGTAGGCGTAGGCAGGCCTTCCCATATACCCTGGCAGTTCCATTGGGCTGGACCCCTTATGATACGACTAATGTACATCTTGCCCAGGCTGTTGTTTATGCCTTGCTTTATCAGCCAGTCGTCCCCTCCACTTGCGATAAAGTTATTCCAAATGGACTCATATTCTTTCGTATCAGTTTCTTTTTTTCCTGTTTTGCCTGGAGTGGTAGACTTATCTGATTGAAAACTTTCCTCACCTGGGAGTTAACATGCAAGCAGTAGAAGCGTAGCACCAAAGCTGCTAACCTTGATGTTCCGTCTGGAATGATTGGCAACAGGTGGTTGTAAACGCTGACGCCGAAGCCAATATTCGCATCCAGTACATTAAATCATAAATCATCTCATAGTCTGCATTTCCTGTGCTCCAATGGTTATAAACCCCTTCTGATCCCGACATGGGACAGTGAGTCTGGCAATATGTGGTCCCAAACCCTGACCCCGCAACCGGTGATCGCACAGTGGTCCTCTGGTTAATCCATTTAGATTGTTCCAGACAGATTCGTTTATTTACTTACGGCCAGTAACTTGGACTGTTGCCTCCGCTAATTGCGTACATGTTTTAATTCAACTCGATCTGATTTGCTAGGTCGAAACACAAGGAATTCCTGGGGGTAAGTCCAACCTGTTTTTTATCCGTTACCCAAAAGGGTGTGAAGTGCAAGTAATTATTTGTGTCTGTATATGTATATAACCAATCTTTCACGACCAGGACGACAATCAACTTTCCTACGGGAAGAATGAAATAATAAGGTTTACAGTTGTACACAACTAAATAAAAGAAAACTTCAGTCCACGTGCGGGGCTTGACCACACAATAGCTGGAACTTAGATTCGGTTTCCAACATATACTGTCATGTCCAACAACTAACAAATAACTTACAAAAAACTGCTAATATCAACAATAGCTATCTTGACTAACAAGCCACTTAAAGTCAGTCTGTACAAACAAGAAAACCTTAATTTTGAACAAAATGTGTCAGTCTGTGTCCTCAAGTGCGAAGAATACCATCTAATTTCAAAACCATATATTCTTCACACTGGGTGAAGGTCAAATCACTTTACCGTGGATTTCAGTACTATAGGGAATTCTCTGGCGTGATAACACAGACAGCTCTAAATTTCCTTAGGGTCAAACACCCCTTATAAACTGACTGTAATATCGGTTATACTAAAATGATGTCATCCATTTTTCATGTGCCCTGAGTTTTCAAACAACAATTTGTTTTATGCTAATCCATGAATTACAGGATTTTCAGAGAGAAATAATCTTGATATTTCACTGGAGTGAAAAACATTTTTTTTTTCAGTGGCCGTCAGTAGACAAGGATAACATTATAACCATTACAATCGAAGTTATTCTTAAACGCTTACGTAGCCAAGCGGTGAATGTGGTTACCTGTCCCTTAATGTGACTTGAATTCAAATTTAAGAGGCGTTAATTATTATTTTTTCTTAATAAGCTATCTTACTTTGAATTGGGTTGGAGAATTATGCTACTGTATATATTTTCTGTGTGATTAATCACAAAACGCGGAAGAACATAAATATTGCTTTCAATATTTTAGCGCACATAATTCTCTGTATATACTAAATATTTACCTGCGTTTTAATCACATAAAAAGAGTATTAATCTTGCATGTTTTAGCTAATAATGCATATGTAGGAAACTAAAGAAACTTTTGATACGATCAGAACCAATGTGAGTATGGTTGTATACTCATTACTATTTTGAGGGCATTGTAATCATAGTTTTGCCTGAATAAGTAACATGCAGGTGGTTGTATACTCATTTGTATTCGGTGCGCATAGCAAAAACCCGACTTTACCTGAATGATTGTATATCAATAATCAATGATCATTCAGGTAAACTATTTGCTACGAGGTAAACCATTTATTGTGAGTAGATATAAACTGAGTTTTTGGATTTATTTAATTTACTGGGGCTCTCCACTGCGATGCTGCATACAACCATTAATCCTGCTGCTTTCCAACCTCCTCATTGCTCACCTCCTCTCTCAGCTTCTTCGGCTCCTCCCTCGTCTGCATTTTCGGCGACTCTCCCAGCACAGCCAGCGCCATACCCCAGGTGCTCCATCATCTTCAATTTCAGCTTCTTCAGCTCCTTATCCCTTGCCTGATTTGCTCCACCTCCTCTTCCACCCGATCATTCAGCTCCAACTTTATCTTCTTCTGCTATACGGCAGTGAACCCACTGGTCAGTTCGTGCAATCCATCTTCATATCCACTTTGAGTCATCTGCCCACTGCAAAGCAACTCATATGAAACTGTGATGCAGATGCTGATATGTAGATTATATAGATATATAGTTGCTATTTAAGGCTTTGGTCTCTCTTGATCTTAAATATAGCTTTATATATGCAGTCCCATTTTTATATTAGAGCGGTTTAAACGAACAACCCTATTTTGCGTCCCATTCTTTACTTTCAGGAGTACCTCATGGAGAACGTTGGCTGCCACACGGGCTGTCGCCCTTGCTGCGTATGGCCTTCTGATCTGCTAGAGGAGGTCATGATGACATATAATATTCTCTCTCTCTCTCTCTCTCTCTCTCTCTCTCTCTCTCTCTGTTGGCCTTTCTCTTTACAAGATCCACTGAACAATACATCCTTTATTTCACTGAAATAGCAATTAAAACCTTAATTAGGATTTGTATGATTGAAAAATTATTAGTTTCCAACTATTTCTCAAAATTACATACACGTTAGCAAACGTACGAGCTTGGCAAGCGCATAGACAAGGCCCCGCCCCGAGTAGCCACTAGTTCATAAGTATTGAGTAATTCAGTATACGACTGAACAATTAAATCACAACAATAAATATCGATCGCATTTGCATTTTTTAAGAACATACATTATTGCAGCCACGTTAAAATCTTTTACCAATAATGTTACGTCAAAACCACTAACATTTTCATTCACAAATTTGCTTCTATGTTTAGTTGCGTATCCTACTAACGTTTCAGAATTTAATGAAGTTTAGCATATAGTTTAGTAAACAATTAGATGCGAACACTAAATGGCTGGATTTAGCTGGCTCTCCACCAGACATACTAAATAAAATTATCGCTTGAAACACTAAATAAACGTTGTTACGATGCGCACATTTGCCAACAATGATATTATGACCATTTCGAAATATGGAACAAGAGTAATTTCAAAATCAATATTGCAGTGCAAGAATTTATTCCTACTAAATAATTTATAGGAATTTGACCAAAACTGAATCACGAACACAAAACAACAAAGCATCTGTACCGATGCAACAAATTGGTTTGGCCTAAGAGCTATAAAATGCAAATCTGCATTCCTAGCATCCAATTATATTTGTTTATTTTTATATAATAATTCACATCAAAGAGTCAAAACGTGAACAAGCAGGAGACTGCAGGAACACACGATAACTGATATGTCGATTATAAGTCATGAATTAAGTCAAAAGTAAATCATAGTGGTTCATTGACACGATTCATTGATACCATTGATTGATACAATTAATTGATACAATTGATTGATACGATTCATTGACACCATTGATTGATACGATTCATTGATACCATTGATTGATATGATTCATTGATACCATTGATTGATACGATTCAAACAGTTTAGAAAATAAAAATTTAAAGATGCAAAGTATTAGAACAGAGGAGCAAGACACAATTTGGTCACTTTGTTATACAAAACACCCTGTCACATTACATTTGTCTTGCCCCGCCTCTCTGTCTGTCTGTCTGTCTATCTCAGAATACACACAACTACGTCAGTGTCTTGTGTGACAATTTTTAAAATGTTGCTTAACATTTAATTTGGCTCAATATTTAGAAACTGTATCTTTCAAACCATTTTCCAATGTGGAGGAAGTTAGGAGGGGGTTGAATGAATGTTCTCTCCTCACCCCTTTTCTCAGAATACACACAAGTACGCTAGTGTCTTGTATAACGATTTCAAAAGTTCCTGAAATTTATGTTTTTACTCCATAGTTACAAATTTTACTTTTCAAACCGCCATCCAGTAGGAGGCTAGGGTTGACTGAGGGTTCTCCCTCCCCCTCTCTCTCTTCTATCTCACCGCTCCGGCGGCCTAAGAGGTTAGAGCGTCCGCTTCGAATTTGGTAGTTCGAGGGTTCGAACCCCGAGCGAGTCATACCAAAGACTTATAAAAATAGTACTCACAGCTGCCTTGCTAGGCGTTCAGAATTAAGAGGTTAGTGTTAGGATTGGTCGGTCTGGCGTCAGCTCGTGAAACTTAGAAACGGGTATGTGGAACTCTAGAAATCACAATTATCAGCGCCAAGAACTCTTGGGGCATCTATGTAACATTTTCTCCTCTGCTTGAGTCATGTGTAGGCCGACTAGTCAATTAAACATTCCTTCAATTCAATGACGAGCACCTTAGACCGCTCGGCCGCCCGCGTTATGTTATAAAAAGTTATAATTGAGCTATTCTTTTGGTGAATTATATAATTAACGCAATAACCAATTAAACATTGTATTAAGGAAACGGGATAACAACCTTTTACATACCCCTTGGTCAATACTGAAATAGTTGCTTAATGTACATAATACTGCAAAATAACCAGGAAGTGGCATGTATTGAATGTATGCTCTAACTGTAGGTAACAAATTTTATTCAAATTTAAATTCCATTCATCACCAGTGAAGCGCGTAAAATTTTCATTTCAGGGTCTGCGTGTTCTTACATTTGTATCCATAAAGACTTGCAATGACAGGAAGTGAAGACGCCGGAAAATGGTAAGATATAATGAATGTAATAGCATAAAATGTGAATTATTATTAAACAGTATTTTTATCAGATGTCTAGTGAACGTGTATTTTTATCAGACTCCAGTACACGCGTGTTCTCATCAGACTCCAGTACACGCGTGTTCTTATTAGACGTTCAGTACACGCGTGTTCTTATCAGACGTCCATTGCACTCGTGTTCATGTGTTGAATGTTCTTTGGTGCTTCATGGGTAAACATACTTTAGGTTTTTTTAATTGCGCGACTCGTTGCCTCTTTTTTGAGGCGGTAGTTGATTATTGGTGATTGATCATTAGCCTAAAGAAAGGTGCCAAATTTGACTAGGAAAAACTCACTGATGATGTTTTATTATTATTGGTATTATTTGCTGCTTCTTGAGTGCATGTTTGCTGATCTTTCATTGGAGATATTGTGGCTTGCTGTGGTGTCAGAGATCATGGAAATGTTTGTAGTGTTCTTTCCTTTTCACCGGGCGATACTTTCCAAACTAATGATGATGATAATAAAGATTGAATAGTTAAAACCGGTACTGGTAACACAATACCATCTGGTGATGATAATAATGATTGCATAGTTAAAACCGGTAATGGTAACACAGTACCATCAAGTAATGATAATAATAATTGCACAGTTAAAACAGGTACTGGTAACACAATACCATCAGGTAATGATTACAAAAGTAGGTCATAATCATCGCATCCTCACACAGATAGGCGTGTAGGTTCAATATACAATCATACACGGATATGCCACATTTAAATCACGCTATGATATTAAGGACTGCATGCTGCTAAATAGAGCGTCCACCTCGGATGCGGGAAGTGACGGTTCTATCCCCGGCCGATCCATACCAAAGACTTACGAAAATGGCACTGTCAGCTGCCTCGCTAGGCGCTAAGCATTGAGAGGTTAGTGTTAGGACTGGTCGGCCTGGTGTCAGGATAATGTGACTGAGTGGGACATGATGCTACATGTCTGCGGCATGATGCCACAGTGCTAGGCATCACTATAAACTGTCACACTGAAGAAACCGTAGCGAAATGACTGAAAAATTGTAAAATCCAAATCCCTCTCTCTCTCTCTCTCTCTCTCTCGCACACACACACACACACACACACGGCCGAAAAGGGGGGGGGGGCAACCCGGGGTCGAACAACACTTTTTAATTCTATAAAAAGAAAAATTTTGTTTAAACAAGAACCAAGAAAGGCCCGGGTGTTTCTTACCCCAGGGCCCGTGATCGCTCTCTACGGCCTTGCACACACACACACACACACACACACACACACACACCGCGCCGGGATAATAAGCTTCACCTCGAAAACTAAAGAAGGCAGTTAAAGAGTACCGATAGGATATTTACATAAACTGCATAATTCTTTGTTCTGAGTATGATATGACTTAAGGAATGTCGAGGACGTCAGGCAGAGACATATTCATTAGCCATATTCAACGAGTTCTTTCGTCTGACTCGGAAATCAACACGAATGTCTTTTTGTGTTGATTACATACCTCCTCTTTTATGCTTTCGAAATAATTTTACATTTTACTGTATGAATGAAATTAATTAAAAATTGGGATTGATAAAAATTCGATTGATTGCATCTAAAAATATCGACGCGCGGATGTCCAGAAGACACAAAACTAGTTTTCGAGTATATTCCTAGTGCAGTTACGTCCTCCTTACTGCACTCAAAATGAAATAAACATTAAATTCCACAGCATCTTTTCGATAATTGCAATTAAAAGACTTCATATTTTTCCGACATTATGATCTGAATCATTCAGTGACAGAACAGAAACACGCATGCCAATGTCAACACACTTCTACCTCGCTGCTTCAATATGATGTATTTCATGTAGAATTGGCACAGACGCTGCTGGAATCCAATGTAAGTTACTTCATATAGATAAATCCAGACCATAATCACGAAACTGCGTCGAATCGACAAAAATACTAAAACGTATTCATTCCAGGTCAAATGGAAAAGTTGCTGCAATGCGCATTAAGAATATATAATTAATTTTATCGACAATATGACTCCAAATTTCAATTTTAAGTAGACCAAACGCCATTTTCTTTCGAAACTTACGTCTAGTGTGCGACCAACTTCAAAGTTATCTGGGCGGAGTTACGTGCGCATTAATAATGTTGTTGTGTAATGATGCATCTGCGCTTGTGTATTTAGTTTGGAATACGGCATACATTCAGTTACTTTGTTTCTTGTAGTGTATTTTTGTTTATATATCCAAAATATTGTTACACAAAAGAGATAATTCTGACTGTTGGCAGAATTGGTACAAAATGGTTGTAACTAATACTGGAATTTGATGGCGTGATGTCCTAAGCGATAAAAACCGTTGACAGATAATTTGTGCTTCAAAGAATGAAAAAAGGCGTGTGAGTTTCTTGCTGAAGAAGTCATTCCGTGGAAAAGACCAGTAGGGAAGATTTATTTCCTCCTTTGGTCACAAGGTTACAACAGTGGATACATAGTAGTTGTATATATATATATATATATATATATATATATATATATATATATATATATATGTATGTATGTATGTATGTATGTATGTATGTATGTGTCTCCAATAAATAAGTACTGATATGTACTTTGATTAAATTAGAGTGGTGATGACAACAGACTGCATTTTTATATGTTTAGGCAGACAGTAATATTTTGTTTCCTTCGGTGTTCTTCAATGTTTGTCAATCAAATTAACGTTTGGACATCAGGATCCTTCTACTCCGTCTATCTTATTGACGTGAACTCGACTGTACGTATACAATATAGTACTATTGTCAACTTGTAAAACCATCATCAAACAACAAGGAAATTTTCATTTAACACACACACACACAAACACACACACACACACACACACACACACACACACACACACACACACACACACACACACACACGCTTATACCTATATATATATATATATATATATATATATATATATATATATATATATATATATATATATATATATATATATTATCAGTGTTTGAAATTACAATTAAACGATGCTGTAAACTAATATGCCAAGCAAGTCTTATCTTTGACAATATGTTCTTTTAGCATATGTATGGATCACAGTGATACTGTTTGTTTCTGGCCTTAATCTCCACCTCCATCTGAGCCTCTCTCCAAAAATCTTCTGCACCGACGCTTAAAAGTGCGAAGGCTTGAAATCTATAAAATGCAAACTTCGTCTTGTTCTCGTCTACGTTTGCATCATCCACTTACCAATTATACTGGCTTGTTTCGAAGTACTTCTTGTATCTTTTTACTTTAGCTTGGCGGTACATTGCAGCCCGGGAAGACTGAAGGTGTTTACCTTCATTGCGGTGTTATGTATATGCATCGCAGGGTTGGCAACCTACTTCGTCATCAAGAAATCGGGTAAGCTCCCTTGAACAAGAAAACTGACATACTTGAGTGAGAGGAAAGATACTATACACACATAACCTCTTTAATTAGAGCTGCATATTAATATTGTTTCCTAGTGGGGAACAAATAGCAGGAAAATAACATCTTCCACTCATCTTTTATCACCCTTTCCTTGGATAATGTACAGTGCATCATACAAAAGTAAAGCTCAAAAATAAATCAGAACTATGAATATGCTGCGCAACACACACACACACACACACACACACACACACACACACACACACACACATATATATATATATATATATATATATATATATATATATATATATATATAAACAAGCAAGAGATTCGTGTTTGTTCTGTTATTGTTTGTATGTGCTTTCCTCTTTTAAACATGTTCCTTTTCTAAAATAGTCTTTTGACATAATGATTTGAAAAAAACTGTGGATATACACAAACGTGTCATCTGACTCTCAAAAGATTTGCGTAAACTAATGATGCATTATACGAACATGCCAATGATATTATCTCTTTCTCTTTGAGCATTTGATACAGGTCTACATATTTTTTTAAAATGAAAAACAGTATGAATGGTGCAAGATATTTTGACAATCCCCCAAAATGAGTCAGTGTTTTAAAATTAAGTGCTAATCGCTCTTGATTTACAGACACTGAGACCTTACCGACATTTGATATTTCGTACAAGGATGATTGTTGAAAATACAAATACACTTTGTCAGGAGAGTAGCTAATTTTGTTTTTAGTAAAACATGAGTATTAAACTTTATAATCCAAACCATAATTGTGATTAGTTAATTTGTTTTACGTCTCAGATGCAGTAGCACCTACTGATGCAGGAAGAAAGGGAATACAAGGTACATTTCTCGTCTCCTGGTCAAATGAATTTTCAACATAATTTTAAAAATTATATGTTATTATTATTATTATTATTATTATTATTATTATTATTATTTCCCTCTTCTTTGTTAACCAATCAGATCAGATTGATCCTTTTGTGTAACTTTTCAGTTTTTCCAACATACTGAAGGTCACCGATCTTCCAGGTGATGAGATAAATTGCATTCTCTGTTTTACACGTTCTGTTTGGACCATGTAAGTTCAGTTTTTCGCTCGTGCTGTGCTAGATAATGTGCTGGTTTCTATCATTTGCACCTTTCATCACCATAGGGACCAGATTTGCTAGGTGGTCTTGGCTTCCGATTGGCATTAGCTTTGCTCTGACTAGGATGTCTTTGAGGTGTTTTCGTCCGAGCGGCACTAGGAAACTATATGATGATGTACCGCCAGAGAATTGTGTATTTTCTGAGGGAATACGGTAAAAACATTATATGTTTTAAGGATACTTCTGCCTCACAGGGTGGAGTCAACACACTCGAAAGAGTGTTATACTGTTTGTGAACACTGAGGTGGCATACACTATTGTCGAGGTTAACCAGGAGGTAAGCACGAGTCATGTGTCTTCAGTACGCGATATGCACAATGCCACCGCATCTCTGAGATTTGTTCTATACGACGGATGCCACACTCCAATAGCGGGTCTACTGTTCTAAATTATACTTTTGGAGTTTTCTTTATTTTGTTTATATTTTCATAAGTATGTAGACGGATGCCTGAGGTCGGGGGTTCGAACCCCGGCCGAGTCATACCAAAGACTTAGAAAAATGGTACTAACAGCAGCCTCGCTAGGCGCTCAGCATTGAGAGGTTAGTGTTAGGACTGACCTGGCTGGTGTCAGGATAATGTGACTGGGTGGGACATCATACTATATGTCTGCAGCATGATGCCCCAGTGCTAAATATCACCATTAACAGCTACACGGCAGACATGGTAGTGATATGACTAAACAATTGTTAAAGCTAAGTTAAAAATCACACACACACACACACACACACACACACACAAAAGCATATAGAACAGGTGATTAATACAATATACGGAATCTTCCATACTAAAACAGGTGACTGCAGGACAGCTTTGCCTGCTTCGTCTGCCCTTATATTACCATTTATATCAAAGCGACTAGACAGTCATCAGAACAGTGTACTTTTCCAAGATTGTAAGAGCAAATCAAATTTCTCTAACATCTGGTATATCAACGAGATATCAGGTTTAAGATTTTGCAAGGCGTTCAATGTATAATTGGAATCCAATTGTATTTGTTAGCTGACCATATAGATAGACCATTTTATTCCTGCGAGCAAAGTTTTGGCTCCAATAACACTGTCAGTTCAATATTTTCGAACATGTCTTTATTTCATCCCATTTTATCGTTTCTTGTTTCATTTGTACTTTATGCATTTATATCATGTTGAAATAGTTTCTACTCCTACTATCCTTGCAGCATTGACGCTTGAATGTATAGGGTAAAATGACAGGAATCAAACGACCTTTATACAAATCTTCTTCGTTCACTTTAGTTTTTTTTTTGGGGGGGGAGCAGAAAGAAATAATGCTCACTTTGACTCAAACGTACAAAACACGCACCAAAAGTAAATATTCTCATCCTGTGTATGACTAGTTTTCTCTTTTTTATTTATAGTCCGTTCGGTGTCAAAATATATGCTCTTCAGCTCTCTCACAGACACATTGTACCTTTATCAGATGGTTACCACTTTAACGTATTCCCTGGTTTGCAGCGGTGAGACAATTAGTGTTGTTGATATTTGAATTAAATATATTTTCTTTTTCGGCACTATTATAACTACGCAACGGACAACAGCCATTGTAGGAAGTTCTCTTTATCACACCACCGAAGAGTACAGGAGAAAAACATCATTAGATTAATAGTAGCCAGAGACAATTTATATTTTTTGTCCTGTTCTTTTTCCAACTCTTTAGATTTTTATCAGGATTTGATAGCTCTAGTCGTTGGAGTGCATTATCTTTAATTTATAGCTGGAAGGGAAGGGCAGAAAAGGTCCCATCGTAAGATTGTTACATTAATATTTATATAATATTTCATGCGGATTAATACTTTATAATAAGCCATTGATGAACATACATGCTACGTAATATTTATAGTTTCTCAACTCTAAGTTTTAAAACTGTATGCAATTAGCAATTATATGTTATGAAAATAAAGTTAAATTAACTAATTAAGTTCATAACTTCGAAGACTTGTTCGTATTTCCTTTATCCTAACTTACAACTGCTGCCGTGGTCTTGTGGTTAAATATTACCACTTTAGATATCAGCTACTCTCATAGTGTAGCTTCTAAATTCATCACTGCTGGGCAGAAAGTTCTTGATTAATTGAGCATAACTGCTGGCACCAGTCGATACGTTGACAGTGATGTAGATGGTTTATTTGGCCATGGAGTGGATGGCTAGTACGACATCAGGTCGGTACCAAGACAACAGAGTTGAGATTGCTTCACTTCGAAGACATATACCATAATTCTCACCCATGCGACAGAAATTTAGCTGTTTTGCTAACCTTACTTTTCTTATCTCAGTCTAGCCATCTCAGACCAGTCGTCTCAGTCAAGGTGTCATAGCGCTCAGAACTACTTTTAAAAAAAGAAAGCCTTGTTCTCTTCTGCTGTGCCTGACGTAGTTGTTCTAAAATCAAACAACAACAACAACAACAAATATACAACAAAAACATAGTAACTTAAGGCCAATCCATCTTTGAGAACACACCATACAAAAACATTTCGAGAGAGAGACAAAGACACACGCACACGATGTCGAGCTTTTTGGTATTATGCTAGTTCATTCCACACAGCATGATCAATTGTATCCTATATGAAGGGCTAGCTCAGTACATTTTCAGGTCAGCGTCATTAAATGTAGCTAAAGTTACCTAATTAGTTTTAAATACTTCGTGCGAAAACAAATTATATACTGTTAGCTACATAAATGACGCTGACCTGAAAATTGATTGTGCTACAGATAGGATAAAATTCACAATACTGTGTGAAATGAACTATGACAGAAAACACTGATCCATGCACATAGACTATAGACCTATACACTTCATAACCTCCCAACTCTCTTAACAACTACAGAAAACTTAGTAACAGCGAGAAATGTGTTACGTCAAACATGCTTTATTCTAATTTTGTTAAGCATTTCCATTGAGCCGCAGTTAAATCCAAAACATACCTACAATATTTAATAACAAATAATGCACTTACCAGCTAGAAGGAATCATTTATCCATCAACACATTAATCCATCAGCAAATTTCACTATAGCACTTGCCATATTTCCAAGACAAAAAAATAAATTTTCAAAGAATCAGTGAACTTGAAAGTTTAGCATATGGTTATCCGCTAGGGTTCGTACTTGGAGGGTCTTTTATACACGGGGGTAATTTTACAATCAATATTAAGGACATCACAAGTATGTCACAAACAGTTTCAACTCCTCCAAAGAAAAGGAGAGGTACATACAATAGTGACACAGATTTCAAATTACCCATGAATAATCTAATGCAACATGTTACTCTCCGTTACAGCTTGTACTAAGTGTAACTACAGTAGAGCTGTGTACCCAGTATCGTTTCATTATGTACAATATAACTTTTCAAAATTGGAACAGATGAAAATGAAAGTTTCTTGTAATAAATTATTTATTGTTAATTTCATAAAACATCCATATATTAAATGTGATAATACTTTATTACTATGCGACGTTATATTTTATTATTTTTATTTGCTCACGTGAATAAACTGTGTACTTCAGATGCAACGGTCACACCACAGCCCTCAATAACATATTTATATTAATGAGCCACATGATAACATTTGGACGTGAACTATATTACACTAGTGAAGAGTTCTTTTCACTTTAAAGGAAAATATTGGGTGAGAAAAATAATCTACGTTGGGGTTTGGACCGAGACAAGGAATTTCCACTCGCGGGGTTACATTATATGTCTCCCTAAGAGGCAAGCCTTGACTGGGATTTCCTTGTCTCGGTCCAAACCCCAACACAGATTCTATATTTTTTTGCGAGGTTGTCTCGCTATGGCTAAATCTTAGACTACTTCCGAACTTCTAGCCTTCGAATTTAGGGGATCCAACGACCGTGAAATTCTAATGTGTAAGCGAAACAATCGTTGCGACATCCCGAATGATTCATGTAAGAAAACAGTAAGAAATCAAATAAGCACGGATTATGGGACGTACGGGTGCACCAGACTCTTGTCCCCAGGGAATAACAACCAAAGAAAGCAAGAGGATGACGAATATCCAGCAATCAATCGACGGAATCAAAACCTCAAATCTAAATACAAATAGGCCACGTACAGAGAAGGTTCCTTCATTGAGAATATATTGTTTTCATATGATTTCGCCTTCTGCGTCTAGTATACAAAGTGTAGGAAGCATACAAAAATATATTACTTAAGCGTATCCTTAAACACCGAACTTTCAAAAGTGTGATACAGTAAGTTCAATATGTATGTACTGTATTTCACTTATTTTATACCTTAATTTTCTTTTATTTCAGTCGCTCGGAATTTTCACATATTCTATTCCAGTAAGAGATTCAGATTTCTGTCAAATACGAAATGGATACAGCAATGAGTTTCCTCAAGACTAGCATACCCAGTTATACCTGTTCCTTCCCATTTTCTCATTTTCTGTTTCAATCACATACTTTTAAAGACGTTTCCATTCTTTGTATGATTCCATTAGACAATGCAGACCAGTTACTCAAACAGTTAGTTTCCATCTAGCAAATGTATATATATATATATATATATATATATATATATATATATATATATATATATATATATATATATATATATATGTCTGTTTTACGGGTCGGGTAATAATATCTACAGCTGTTTGCTAATCTAATGACAGGCCAGGATCCGGTGAAATTAGTAACATTCATATCAACAGAAACAACCGCCTCAAAAGAGGTATGCCGCACGAACCAGGCAGGTATTCTCATGCATACGTAATTACACTTATAGTGTAAGCGGTTGTGTGAAAATCAATTTGGAATGGGATAGTAAAGAGTTCTTAAATGTTGTGTTCAGTCTAGTTCTAATATAGGTGTTGTGTTCAGTCCAGCTCTAATATAGATGTTGTGTTCAGTCTAGTTTTAATATAGATGTTGTGTTCAGTCTAAGTCCCATTTTAATAAAGATACTAACCAGCATAGGCTTGGAAAGAGTGGATCAACAGATCGGTGTAAAATTACCCACATCTTTCTTACAATTCTATGTTCTTTTACTCAAGCACCGGACACGGCTACGAAGGACAACGAAACTACAACAGGTAACAGACAAAACCTTTTCTGTCTCTTCAACTCACCGTCCGGTCGACATAAGCACATATGCCCTTTTTATTATTCTCACTCTCTGGACTCTTTTAGTACCTAATCTAGCGATTTTGCCTGAAAACATTTCCGTCATTATCAGGACAAAAACGTTTCACTTTTCTTAATGATATTAGTATAACTTACATGGTTCACTTTTATCTCTTTACATAACTATATCACAAATAACAACTATTTTAGATATTTCGTTTTGATCACACTTCGTAAGTCGTTTTGCTCGAGAAACTGTACTCTACCTGCTGTTCTATTTCTAAGTGAAAAAGATCAGTTGTGATTATTGCGGAGAAGGATATCATAAACTGAGTCCTAACAGTAATTGAAAAAACGCACGTGTATATATAATTATCTCTCAGACTTCTAATGAACATTACAAGACCATCTTAGAGACGCGTTTCCACCGCTAAAAGAAGAAAATCATTAATGATTAGTGGGAAGCGATAGGCGGTAAACAACTAATCTACAACACAAATACAATATATTTAGTTGTCCTCAAAGCAGTTGGTTATACTTGCATTCAAATAACTATATCATATTATAATTCAAATGTAAGTTTCCCATCGTAAAGAAAAAGCGTACCAGATCATATTGCAAGGAATGTATTGAAGGACAAAATATTTCTGATTAATAAATCACACGCATGCAATGCTTACAACATTAATGAAGAAAATATAGAGAGCAGAAACTACGATTTTAGGAATGTATGATGTAGTGGTCTTAACATTCGTTAGAAACTTGATAATAAGGAGAATGAAGACTACCTTTTACCTAAATTAGATAAAAACGAATATTTCTTTTCTTACGCTAAGCAAATATCTATGTAGTCCAATGCAGTAAGCAACGGTAGCTATCTCATCATTTTAATAGCCATGTTTGCCTGCTTCCGCAACTTTCTCTCAAAACAAAATTATAATATACGTTATTCGGTCTCTCTCCCCCATTTCCTGCTCACTTGTTTCAAGACGTCATTTTATAAATTTTTTGCGATGCATTTATTCTCTCATAATGTGTAACAATGTTTCTTCCATTTTAGTTTCTTTGATTACAGCTCTTGAAACAGATACGACATCAAGACCATCAACCAAAGGTAAATATCTTTTTGTATTTCTTTTTCTCGTATTGATTTTAAGGTCCTAAATTTGCTTTCTCAGTTCATTTACACTTTTGCATGTACAATAAACATATGTGCACTGATCATTTTCTACTCACGTCAATGTAGCTGACATTGAATTACAATCCACTATACTGTTTTATAATTTTGTTAATATTGGTGAGCGCAGGCTGTTGTGTGTATTCAGATATGAGATCTTGCATACTTCTCTAATTTTGAAAGGAGAAATAATTGATTAAATGTGCATATTTTGGTTAGAGTGCAAATTACCGATTGAACCACACATTGGCACAAGTGAAGTTTATTACTAATGTGAAATTTTAATTTGCAAAACACGGAATGTTCGGAATTCAGCTTAACTTACCATATAACTTTACACATCTTCCTTACAAATCCATGTTCTTTAATTCAAGAACCGGACACGACTAAGAAAGAAAACCAAATTACAACAGGTAGTAGACATAACTTTCATTCATCTCTTCAAATGACCGTCCGTTCGACATCAGCTCAGATGCCCTTTATTCCTTTATACTCGCGGACTAGTTATTAGTCCCTTATCTAGCAAATGAGACTCACAACATCAATACAACTTTTCACATTCCTTAAAAATAGCTGTATCTTTTACATATGTAACGTTGTGCTTAGAAGACATCTATGTTACAAATAACAACGATCCTCTATATTATTACAAATGACAACGATCCTCGATATTTCTTTTTCATCACACATCTTAACTCGTTTTCTCAAAAAACTGTTTTCTGGCGTTGGTTCTGTTTTAAGTAAACAAAATCAGTTGTAACTACTGGAAATAAGGTTATTACAAATTGAACCCAAAGACTAATTAAAAATGTACATTTATATATAATTGTCAAGTATTCCGTAATGTCATTTCATTTCTTCAGATGAAAATCTTTATCCTTTCTTTAAGTGTTACGATGTTTATTCTACTGTATTTTCTTATTTTATAGCTCCTGGGACGAGTACGACAGTAGCATCATCAAGCCAAAGTAAATATTCTTTTCAGCGTCTTATCCATTTTGCTTTCTCTCACTGAGTTAACGTTGATTCATTTTCTTCTTTTGTTCCTGTATTCATTCTGAAAACGAAAATACTTATCATGTGGATTTATCAGTACCCGTTTACACTTGTCGATCGGCCTGTAAACTACAACCCTCTATAGTGTATAGGATTCTATCGATATTAGTGAGGACATGCCTCTGCAGTATTCAAGATTGCTCTCGAATTCTGATAAGATAAGGAATCAGTGTAATCAGCCTGATACATGTTGGACAAAATCAACAATTCGAGCAGGAAGTCGTTAAAGTGGAACATATTTTTAATTACTGATTTTAGTTGTAAATTCTGCTACCCACTCACACCCGATGTTCGGAAATAGAACAGAATATCCAGTGAAACGTTGAACAAAACATTAAAGAGAATAAGCATTCTCTTGATGTTTTGGAGGCGGTCATCGTCAAGATGTTTAACAAGCTTTAGAAGACCATCTTAGAGACGCGTGTCCACATCTTGGAGACGAAAATCATTAATGATTAGTGGGAAACGATAGGCAGCAAACAACTTATCGTCAAAATAATACAATGTATACAGTAGTCCGCAAAGCAGGTGGTTCTTCCTGAATTCAGATATCCTATTATGATTCAAATATAAATTTCCCATGATAAAGAGAAAGCCTAGCAGATCATATTGCAAGGAATGTATTGAAGGACACAATATTTCTGCTTAATGAGTCACTCAGAGAGCAGAAACTATGCTTTAAGAAATGCGTGATGTAGTGGTCTTAACGTTCGTTAGAAAAATGATCTTGTGGAGAATAAGACTACATTTTACCTAAATTAGATAGGAAAATACGAATATTTCTTTATTTACGCTACCCAAATGTGTACGCAGTCCAATGCAAGTAGCAACGGTAGCTCTCTCATGATTTATATGGCCATGTTTGCCTGCCTCCAATGCTTTCTCTCGGAACGAAATTATAGTATATGCTATTGGGTTCACTCTTCCTGTCCCATTTCCTGCTCATCTGTTTCAGAGCGTCTTGTTATGAATTTTTCGACGATGTATTTATCGTGTCACAATGTGTAACAATACTTTTTCCATTTACTTTCTTCGTTTATAGCTCTTGTAACAGGTACGGTATCAATATCATCAAGCAAAGGTAAAAATGAGAGTTTTACTGTTTTTGCATATCGTTTTCTCTTATTGATTTCAAGTATCTAATTTTGCTTCTTCTTTTCTTTTATACTTTTGCAAGTACAATAAACACCATGTGCACTGACCAATTCCCACTCAAATCCGTGTATCTGGCATTGAATTACAACCTACACTACTGTGTCTTATAATTTTGTTCATATTGGTGAGCGCAGGCTTTGGCGGTATTCAGATATGAGGTCATGGATACTTCTCTAATTTTCAAAGTGGAAATTAATACTGAGATGTGCCTATGATGGATAGTGTCAAAATCCCCAATTAAACCACGCATTGGCAAAAGTCAAATATATTACTAATTTGAAATGTAAATTTACAAAAGAAACTCTGACTTCATGTTAGTTACACAGTGTTTGTAGTACATCTGAACTATGCACATCTTCCTTACAAATCTATGTTCTTTTATTCAAGAATCGGTCTCGACTAAAAAGAGAACCAAACTACAACAGGCAACGGACATAATAATTTTTGCATAAGTTGAAAGCTTATGAATGACACAATATACACATGAAACAATATAATATTTAGATACACGTGAAAGTACATCTGTAATTAGCGTGCGACGCCAGCTATCCCATCCTTTCAATAGGCATGTTTTATTGTCTCCACAACTTTCTCTCAGAATAAGATTATATTGTATGCTTATCGGGCCTCTCTCTCTCTCTCTCAACCATTGTCTCCTCACATATTTCCTGTTGTCTTTTCACCTCATTTTGTGGAATGTATTTATCATCTCTCAATGTGTTAAACTTTTTCTTCCATTTTACTTTCTTTGTTTATAGCTCCTCGAACATACACGACACCAACATCATCAACCAAAGGCAAATATCTTTTTCTACTGTCTTTTGCATTTCTTTTTCTCGAACTGACTTCAAATTCTTTCATTTGCTTCCTCATTTCTTTTATACTTTTGCACTTACAAGAACTCCATGTGCACTGACATTTTCCACTCACATCCTTGTAGCTGTCAATGAATTATATCCCACTATACTGTGTTTTGTAATTTTATTAATATTGGTGACCACGTGCTTTTGCGGTATTCAAATATGAGATTTTGGAAAGCACTCTATATTTGAAAGCAGAAATAATAGCTAAAATGTGCATATTATGGTTACAGTCGACATCACCGATTCAACCACTAATTGGCACAATTGAGGTATATCACTAATGTGAAATGTAAATTTATAAAACACACTCTCACTGGATGTGTCCCACAGACTGTTTGGAGTAGACCTGAACGTATGGTAAAATACTACACATCTTTCTTATAAATCTATGTTCTTTTATTCAAGAATCGGACACGACTAAGAAAGAGAACCAAACTTCAACAGGTAATGGTCATATCTTACTTGTCTCTTCAACTGAACATCCGTTCGACATCAGCACAGATGCCCTTTTTTGTTATACCTCTCGGACTATTTTTCAGTTCTTTATCTAGTAAATGTTACTCACAACATTTCCATCGTTTACAGGATAAAATCAACTTTTCACATTTCTTAAAGATATTTTTATTCTTAACATGTGTTCCGTTTCACTTCCACGATATCTTTGTTACAAATTATAACCATTCTTGATATTTGCTTTTCAGCACACATCTTAAGACGTTAACTCTCGAAAAACTGTTTTCTGCTTTTGGTTCTATTTCTAAGTAAACAAATTCAGTTATGATTATTGGAAATAAGGTTGTTATAAATTTAATCCTATGCGTAATTTAAAACGGACAGGTATATAATGTTTTTCTCAGAATGAAGTGAGACTATATTCTCTTCGAGTCCCTCTCCCTCACTCACTTCCTGCTCAAATATTCCGTAATGTCATTTGATTTCATCAAATAAAGTCATCCTCCATTCTCTAAGTGTTACGATGTTTATTATGCCTTATTTTCTTATTTTATAGATCCGAGAACTAGCATGACAATAGCATTATCAAGCAAAGGTAAATCCGACAATAACACCTTCTCCATTTCTTTTTCTCGTACCGAGTTAACGTTCTCTCATATCTTCTTCAGTTCCTGTATTCATTCTGAAACTGAAAATACACACCATGTGGATTGCTCAGTCCCCTTTCACATTTATCTATCGGGCAATAAATTACAACCCACTATATTGTGTAGTATTCTATTTATATTGGTGAACACAGGCCTTTGCAGTATTTAGCATTGCTCTCGAATTCTGATAAAAAAAAGGGATTGCTGCAATCGAACTGGTTTGTCTTGGGACAAAATCAACAATTCAACCACGAAGTCTTGAAGGTGGAGAATTCAACCACGAGGTCATGCAGGTGGAGGATATGTTTGGTTACTGATTGTGATAGTAATTTCTACTACCCGCTCTCACCAGATGTTCGGAAATACAACAGTATCAATAGTGAAACTCTGAAAAAAAATTAAACAGAATAAGCATTCTACCGAATTTATGGAGGTGGTCACGGTCAGGACGTCTAATGAACTTTACAAAACCATCTTACAGATGCGTTCCCGCCGCTTGGAGAAGATAATCATTAATGATTAGTGGGAAACGACAGGCAGTAAACAACTCATCGTCAACATAAATACAATGTATATAATTTTCCTCATAGCAGTTGGTTCTTCCTGAATTCACATAACTATATCCTATTTTGATTCAAATGTAAATTTCCAATGATAAACAAAAAGCTTAGAAGATCATATTGCAAGGAGTGTATATCAGGACATAATATTTCTGCTTAACGAATCATACCTACCCTTGCTCGAAACATTAATTAAGGAAGTATAGAGTAGGAACCATGGTTTTAGGAATGCATGCTGTGGAGGACTTTGACGTTCGTTAGAAAAGTGATCTTCTGGACAAAGAAGGTGACATTTGACATAACGTAGGAAAACTAGAACAGTTTATACTTACGATACCCAAATGTCTAGGCAGTCCAATGCAACTACCGACGGTAGCTCGCTCATCATTTCAATAGCCATGTTTGTCTTTCTCAATAACTTTCTCTCAGAACAAAAATAATAGCTTTTACTCTTTGAGCCTTTCTCTTTCCTATTTTTTGCTCAGTTGTTTCATGATATCTTTTCGCCTCTCTTTTGCAGTGCATTATCTTCACACAAGATATAAAAAGTTTTTTTTTCCATTTTACTTTATTTGTTTATAGATCCTGAAACAGGTACAACACCAGCACCATCAACTAAAGGTAAATATCTTTTTGTTACTGTCTTTTTATTTTCTTTTTACACTGATTTCAAGTTTCTTGTTTTGCTTCCACATTTCACTTACACTTTTGCAAGTACAATAATCATTTTCCACTCATATCCATGTAGCTGGCATTGAATTACACACCACTATATTGTGTTTTATAATGTTGATAATATTGGTGAGCGTATGCTTGTGCGGTATTCAGATATGAGATCTTGGATACTTCCTTAAGTTTGACAGGAGAAGTAATTTCTGAAATGTGCATAGTTTGGTTAGGGCGAAAATCACCGACTGAATCACACATTGGCACAGGTGAAGTATATCATCCGCGTGAAATGTAAATTTATAAAACACTCTCAATTCATGTGAGCTACACAGAGTGTTTGGAGTACACCTAAACTTACGATAAAACTATACACATTTTCCTTACAAATCTATGTCTGTTTATTCAAGAACCGGACACGACAAAGAAAGAGAACCAAACTACAACAGGTAAGGGACGTAACTTTTATCTTCTTTTTATATAGGATGAAATCGTATGAATGACACAAAGTATGCATGAAACAATATAATAGTTTTAGTGAAAGTGCATCTACTATTAGACTGTCTTTCCCTTAAATTACCTAATGCCAATTCGTGCAACATCAAACTTGACCCTAATAATCATTGATTTTTGTTTTTCATCTTTCCAATGCAAATAAGGGAATTGTGATTTCTAAAGACAATGATCGGAGAAGGAACTGAACTAATATACATTTCAAAGTGTTACTAAGCCAATATCAAAACCAAACATTTCTTCTTGACTGTGGAGTAATGCATTTGGTTCTTGTTTAGTTTATTTAAAAAATAGCACACTGGATGTTCTACACCATTTTTGTCTTCTTAAATAAATACTGCTCCAAGCTCAGTATCACTTGCATCAACAGACATTTTCAATGAGTTACTGAAATTTGGAGCTGAACGAACGGGTGCACTCTTAAGAATGGTCTTTAACTTTTCAAAAGCCTCCTGACATTCTTCAGACAAATAAAAGTTGGTTTCTTTACTAACAAATTTGTCAGGAGTTCAGCAAGTTTAAAAATATTGGAGCAATATTTCGGATAATATCCATTCATAGCCATAAATTGCATCAGTTGCTTTTTACTGATAGGCACAGGGGATTCAGAGATAGCCTTGACATTATCATCTTACGGTGTAACTTGTC
>JAECUM010017760.1:0-50157 GCA_016617855.1 Megalonaias nervosa
GAACAACATCAATAGCTTTCATACCTAGCTGCTTTGCAATCGGTATTGCTTTTGGGGCTATTCTTCTAAACAGACCCTGAATAGCATCACCTAATCCATCTCCGTAGGTCGTTTTGTATACTGGTAATCGAGAGTTTATTACCCTGACCATGGTAGGTCCACGTTAAGTACCATGCACGATCATTGTTATTATTAAGTGATTTTATCACTAATTACATACTTAATCACTATAATAATCATAAGTGACATCGTCACTGATTTCATTAATGAGAGACCGATACACATTAATATCCATGATACCGCCTGTAAATAATCGTTTACAAATATCAGCTGCTTCATTAATGATTTCTGGAGAATTATTACCAGCTCGTTTTCCTCCAATGAGGATTTCTAGTCTATCGACATCA
The DNA here is from genome assembly GCA_016617855.1 of Megalonaias nervosa. Classification (NCBI taxonomy): domain Eukaryota; kingdom Metazoa; phylum Mollusca; class Bivalvia; order Unionida; family Unionidae; genus Megalonaias; species Megalonaias nervosa. Next base: position 408 of record JAECUM010017760.1, read on the forward strand.
GCAAGGACGTTATTGGGATAAATAATAAAACCACTCCCTAAACCACTTCCAGTTGCGCCAGGAGAAGTGTCTGACGGCCAATATTCTTCTTCTTCTTCCTTATTTGTTGTTTGGACTGGTTGTAATCGTTTTTTTCTTGTATTTGTTGTTGTACCTTTTGTTGCAGTTGTTTCATTTTTTCTTGCCGTTCTTGTTGTTTTTGTTGTCGTTCTTGTTCTTTTTGTTGTTGTATTTGTTGTTTTTGTTGTCGTTCTTGTTCTTTTTGTTGTTCTTTTTGTTGTCGTTCTTGTTCTTTTTGTTGTTTTTTCTCCTCTCTTCTTGATTGAATTAAATTATCAATTTCCCTAACATAACCCTGATATAATGGATCATTATCTTTAGCTTGTTCAACATTCATACGTATGCGATATAAATATTTTTGCCATTGTTCACTGTTTTTAATATCTTTAGCGTGTTCAGGTTTCATTAATTTATCTCTTTGACCAAAACCATCCACAGCAAACTCAACTAGTTGATTTTGGTTCAAATTCTTAATTGCCTTAATAGTTTTTTCATCAAATTTATTTATCAATTCAGCGGTACTTAGACTTACTGATTTTGGTTTAGGGGCTGGTGCTTCAGCACCTTCAGGTTGATCTTCATCCTCAAGTATTTCCGGGACTGTCATCGCAGCAGCTATTTCGGCTGGAAGTTCACGTAAAATTTTTTTTGTTTTCTTAGTTCTTCTTGCTATTTTTTTTAGTTCTTTCTGCTATTTTTCCAGTTGCTTCATCGGTTTTCTCTAACACAGGTTGAATACCTTTAGTTGTCTCAGTGATAGGTTTAGATAATTTTTTTGTATCCTCTTCAAATTCAACTTGAGATTCCTGACGCGATTGTAGTTGTTGCTTAACAGAATCACGAACGGGTAGATATTTTTTAATTGCCTCTAGTCGCCCTCGAGCTAATTTAGCTGAGTGTGGCTCTCCAATACTCATTATTGATAATATCTATAATGGCTGTTTAATTTATAGCAGCAGGGAGGGTGGATGACAGACGTATGTGACCAGCACGTGAAAAAATCTGGTCAATTAGAGAAATTTTCATTATTAAGACAAAAACTGTTTTTTTTAGCCTTCGTAGGAACCCTTAAATTTCAAAAATAAGGTCTCTAAAAAGTTGTCTGTTCACCCTCCCTGCTGCTCAGGCAAACCACCAATATTCTCTTGTAAACTATCCATCCCACTCAAGGTAAGTAGTGATAATGTGGAGACCATCGAGCATGTTCTAGGTAAGCGGAATCTTTCTTCTCCCACTCGTAAAGTGACACACCGCAACTGAAGCATGTGACTTTATGACCTTCGCCCACGTAGATAAATCCAGCTCTGGCTAATTCTTCGGGGGTAGGTCCTCCCAGATATTTAGGCCATTTTCCTTGGAAGGTTTGGAATCTACTTTCAGAGTCGAAATATTCATGGAAACGCACTGGAAACGAATATTCTTCTTTCACAATCTCATTTCGATGAGTGTACAGTGAAATCCGCAGTAGTTTGCTCAGGGTTGGATGACATCCGTAGGGTGGTAGTCACATGGTTTCCTCAAGTGGGGGATGACATCGACCATGAAAACCAGTAAACAGTCCACGATAACGAGTGGCATCGCTTTCACATCCGTCAGGTTTGACACGCGCAGGATCACTTTCCATGACTGGTATTGTAGTAGTATCATAGCAAAGTTTCCATGATGTAGTACTAATTCGCTGGGGTCACAGCGAACGGTATCCCTGACATCGAAAGGAACAGCATCGCACTCCACTTGAGAATCACCAAACTTGAATGGTGAGGCCTGTTTAAAAGTATTCATCTTTCTCGCTTGGTGTTTGTAGTTACAATGAACTATCGGTCTTAGACGTTGTCCGATTTTATATGCTGATCAATATCGATGTGGCTGTACGGTAAAGTGAAGTGACTGGGAAGCCGCTCACGCTTCTGGTACACGATTTGACACACTTTTTCCAAAGGTCAATTGACGATTTGGTGTGTGGCTAAACGTACAATCTTGTGAGGTTGATAGGTGATCACTTTAAAATCTTGATTCTCTCCAGACTGGAAGGCTTTCATCAATACCCAACTTTACTGGTACGATAATTGAGAGTCAATCCTTTCACTTTACACCCTGTGTGCACTTCTCCTTGTTGGTCCCGGTATTAGTTGCCGTAATTTTTTGGACCGCCACTACTAACACTTAGAATCTTGTCGTCGGGGAGTTCGTCCGTCCTTGCTCCTAAACGGTCTCCTTCGATGTCAGGCTGACGGTGACCCAGGAGATCGATGAAGATGCAACTGTCCGTGTCAAAATACAGCACACGATCTAACAGTTCTAAAGCTTCGTACAATTTTAAGTAAGAATGGGCTGTCACGCAGGCCTCAATGATGATATTTCATCTGGAAGTACCGGGAAGGATCGGACAAATACTCTGTCTTGGGTAAACACGGTCGTTGTGCCATTTTTCCCCATAATCAATTCAACATTACTTTGGCAAACGGTCGCCTTCCTTCGTTTTCCTCGATGTGGTCTAATGCGATGCCTTCCTGCTCCAAGTACTTCTCTTTGAATTTCCTATGGTCTTGGGGAATGTGGCACCAGGAAGCTTAGCCGTTGGCTTCTTGTTTCAGTTTCAAAAAGGCATTCACGAAGTCTGCGAAAATGCCTTTCTGAGTTTCCTCACCTTTGTCGTACTGTTCTGTCTTGGGAAAGTGGTAAATTTTCTACACTTCTAATAATTGGTATTGCAGGTCAAGAGCTTTGAACAATTCCACGCTGACCAACGTTCCTGTTAAGGAGCCTTCTTCCTGAGTGTGCTGACAAGGTTGGTCTTGGTTGCACGTTTCGGCACAAGTACGGCACAAGGGAAACATCAGTTTTCCTTGGCAAGTGTGAGGTAAAACGGGATGGTACAAGTCCGTGGGGGGCAAGACTTTACATTTAATGAATCCCTCGGTATTGTCGAATGTTGTTCACGTCGATATGTTCCGTCAGCAATTTTGCGGATGCCCTGTGGGAAAGTGACAACATTTGCACACGTAATTATACAGCGAACACACCTCCAATTATCTGATTTCTTCTCCTTTCTCCTCGTCGGCATGGTACAGCAAACAGGTGGCATTCGTCCGCCCTCCGTACAAACTGCTCCGCGCGTTTTAAGGATCCACCAGCTTGTAACTTTCCACGATGCGTTTAAACTCGGGATCGGTTTTCAGACGGTAATCGTACTCGTGTTCCCACATATCCACCACTTGGTATCCTTGCTGTTCTAACTTCAAGCAAGCGACGCTGACAAGCGGCCTTGTACAAGCCTTCCATGGTACGTTGTAAAAACTGATTTGAGATGTCACGTTGAGGGTAGCAGGTGGGACATCCGTGAAATAAGCAACAGTTAAACTCGTTCACGATCTTCGGGTTTTCTAAGTCCCAGCCATCCACCGAATACGTTCTGGTGGTCTTTTTATCTCCTCCCTTTCGGGCGTTTTGGCTCGATTTGTCTTCCTTGTCGCAGAAGTAGTGTAGCCAGGGTAGGGCTTTGACTGAGTATTGACGTTTGACAAAGTGCGTCGTTTGAGGGTGGATGACAGCCAGGGTCTTCTCGGGCATGAATCGTTGGCTGTACACTAAGGAACACGTTTGGCAATGGTGCAGGATTCTTTCAAAGGATCGATCCCTCCGTGCTCCAAGAGAAATTCTCGAAATTTTCCACAGCAGCGACATAAAATGTCCACGTCAGATCGACAACACTTTAACATTTCCTCCTGAAAGTCGATGGGTCTGAGTTGTGAGAGTGGTACCAAGTGTAGAAAGCTTCTCGCTGTTCGGTGTTGTCCGGGTCATAGTAGTGAGCATCAGGCAAATGGAGTAGAACGGCGTGTTGATTGGCTTCGGTAGCGAAAAAGTGCGGCAAATAGTCTTTGGACATTTCTGTCATTCCAAACGTTTTAGGCATTCGGCTCAAAGGCATGGCCAAGTGACTCATCGAATCTTTAAACTGCACTTGCCCCACTTGCATGGAAATGAGTTTGGCTCCCTTCAAAGTCACTTTAGGACGTTCGGGGCTTTGTTCAGTATAGAATTTCAGAAGAAATTATCCATCATATCCCGAGAAATTGTGAGCCATCACCTTGGTATAGCGATGACAATCTCCATAACGTTCGATGTCCTCTTGATTCCACGTTTCGTCGATAGGGTCTAAGATCCATAAAGGGCGAAATCGGCCAGAGTGTTAGGTCCACGAAAGCTCTTTTCACGTTCTCCAGGAATCTTGCTATAGTGGGGTCAACGACAAAAGATAGGTTCTTGGATGCACTTCTCGCACGCTTGATGAGCCACGCAGAAATTAGGAACATGAATACCGGTCTCTTGCGTTCGAAATCGAAAAAGATGAAATTACGTTTCTTCTGGTCTTCCTCTTCATGTTTGGAATTATATTTTGAATGTGGCATTCGTGTTTAAAGTCCACGATTTGGTGACAAATATGACATCATTTATTTTCCTGAACATACGTGAGCCTTGGTACTATTGGTACGTATGCCTTGTCCACAAGTAGGGCACAATCACAAGAGTTGACAAGCTCTTTTCCGCTGTGACCCTTGCGTCTTCAGATGTTGTTGGTAACAGGTAGGGCTGACAAACGTGCTCTGACAAGCTGAGCAATGCACTCCTTGTTGTCCTTCGTCAAGGTAGGGTTTAGATTCCAAACATCCGGGACATTCTGATCCACAATGCTTGTGATGCTCTCGATTGTTATACACATAGTCACATTTCTCACAGTAATAAATGTTTTCCAGGAATGCGGTGATAGTGGTAATGGCATCGAAATGTTCATCGTGATGATGGAGGTGAATGTATTTTCCGTCTTTGAAATATTTGCCTTGAAACAACAGAGGTCCGCTCACTTATTGAGGCTGTACTTTCAAAGTGTAGTATGGAGCTAAGACGTCTTCCTGATTTTTGCATTTCATGAATGTCGTAGCGTGTGTCTTTGGACAGGCCGGCTTGCTGTAATAGAAGTACAGCTTCTCTTTATTTGGCTCGGTTCGATTTTCGAATGTTCTACCAGACCCTTTTCGATCCCACCGTGTCGTTCTTATCGGCATACGTTCGTTCCACCACGATGGCCCTGGCTAAACACATCTGGTCATGAGGGTTGTTAATTTCGACGAGGCACTTTTTGGTGTTACGATGGTCGTCCAGCAGTAATACTTTGTTGCGTTGTCCGGTCCCTTTGGGAAGAAAAACGTGGGCCATGTACAGTGTCGCTTTTCCATCGGTGATGTGAAACTTGTCGTTGGCCTGCTGCACGTGTTGAATCTTGCCGATGACTTTGGAAGGTGTCAATTCTGCTGGGCTGCTAAATTCGATCCAAACGGGGGACTTCCGACTGTCGTGATAACTGGAAAGTGTCAAGCGATCGTATTCGTTGGCTAGACATTACCGTTTCATTGTGGTTAACAAAGAATCACACTAATCGCTGATGAACTCTTCTGCTTTCTCTCACGGTACGTCGGACTTAAAATCTTTAAACTTCACCGTGTACGTGTAGGCCGTGGTTCTAAATTTTCTAGAGGAGCGTTTATCTGTCTCTCGAATGTGGTAGTACCTTTCAGGGGTGACTGGTGGTGGACTTTGGTTTGCTGTAGACTCTCTGGGTCTGGACTCTGGCTCACTCATGTGATCTTCAAAATCGCTGGCATGAATTTGAGTCAAGACTTCAGCTACTGTGCTAGGCTATATCTGACGTATATTCCTCTTGCTTTCTTCTCTTTTCTTCACAAAATGATTCGATTGTTTCATCCTGACTGCAAAAAGTCAAATGACTACATTTTAAACGCCAAGGTCCCCTTTATATTAATGTCAGGCCAGTGTCTTCCCTATATAAAGGGTCAGTGTCTTCCCTCAAAGTATTCATTTCACTCTCAATCCGACCATAAAGATGGAAGATCCAACACAGATCGAATTTCTGATCACAGGTTTGCGCGGCGTCATACGAAAGTTTTCTTCAGAGAAGACGACGGACTACTCTCCCTCCCTTCGAGATAAAAGTCAAGATACTTGCGATATCTGTCAGAAGAAATGGCATTAGTCTTCAGAATGTCCACAACGTCAAAAAAGCAAGACAAGCGTCAAAAGAGACAATAGTCAAGACACCTGTTATCATTGTCAAGAGATAAGACATTGGTCTTCAGACTGCCCTAAAAAACAACAGAAGCAGAAAGAAGAGAGGGGTTCGGAACAGGTAGAAGAGCTACCCTCCGAAAAAGAAGAACCCTGTCACGTCCAGAAAGATAAGAAAGAGAAGAAAAGAAGACGAGAAGAATGTGATGAAGAAGAAGAGGAAAAACCTGTGACAGTGAAGAAATTCAAAAAAGGAGAAAGCGAACAATTACAAAGAAGAACAAGGAACATTTTAAAGTGTTGTGTTGTGAGTTAGATTGTATCTTCTATGAGAATATACCGGAAAGAAAATCGTAAGTGACTCTTAGCTGTGATCTTTTAGAATAAGGACCTAACTCAAGCACTCACTCATGTCCATCATAGGGAAAAAGGGGATTTTGAGTTTTACTTGATTTTGGCAAATTGGCTATTATCTCTTTTTGAGAGAGCTAGGTGGCTCTGAAAAGGACCGTTGGGTGTTCGGTTTGTTAACAGACTCAGGAGCGAGAAGTAATGACCTTTAACTGCCTTATTCCTTTACCACGGCCAAGGTCTACTTCTGGGCCTGTTCCTGTCGATGATTTGATAGAAATCACTAAGGTGGGTATATCAGGCGTAGTATGTGTGTGGTCAGGGTAGGAGTGTATGGCTCAGTAAGGTCTTCTTCCCTTTGGTCGTATTAAAGAAGTCTGATGCATTTCTTTCAGACTCCTTAATTCTGCCAAAATGTATAATAGTACCGTCACCGTTTGACTTTCACTGTCCTCCTTCTCTCCTAGACCTTGTTTCTTCTCTGCTTCTTCTTCTTCCTGTCGTTTCCTTCTTGCCTCTTTTCGCTGTTGATGTTGAATGAGAAAGGCTTGTTCTGCTTCTTTCTGCAGTTGCAAATATTTCTCCAATTCTTCTTATTGTCTCTGTTTAAAATCCTGTTGCATATATTCACTGCGCACAAACGCTAGCGCACCTATATATTGTTACGTGTATACTCGTACAAAAATAACAAGAGAAAGAGTGAAGCCAACAAGCTTTGTATATTTTAACAAAATAAGTTATTTCCCTAGAAAACAATGTAAAAAATAGAAAATAGGACTTACGGTTTGTGAATGTAATCCAAAATTTAATCCTAAAATTGCAAAAATATAAGTCCTATCACTAAACAGTTCTAACTGAATCCGGGTTCGAATCTCGATGAAATTCCAATATAGAGGCGATGACGTTAGATGATGTCTGTCCTGATGGTAACAGATCCTAAATTGAATCACAGTTTATAATGTTTACGTTAAACTCCAGAATGAATTACCACTGATTTTTTTCTCCCAGATCTTTTATAAAAAAGTACACTTGTTTAGTTTTCTAGATAATAAATTATTAAATTCCAAAAAAACAGATGAACTTCAAAAACAAACTGGCAACAACAATTGAAGCCTCTTGAGCCCTCAAGGTTTAAAATATAACTCAATAAATCTACTAGAGAGCGTATGTTTAAAGCCGCGATTTTAGATCACATGGTGCTTCACGTGATGGGCTACGTGATTTACTAATTTGAACAGCGCAATAAAAAAAAAAAATGAGAATTGTCACGTAGCTACAACAGCCCTATCTAAGAACCAAATTCTCACACTGAAAATATATTTTAAAAAAAGAAAGACTGTTTACAGTTCAGCTAACATGCGAGCCGAAATGACCCTGGCAATACCTAATCGTTATCACTCGATGTTTACAAAATCTATGAGCTGAAGTAAAGTTAAAATCTAATCGGGTCAAGCCAATTTTCGGAAAAGAGATTCAAATCCAATGAAAATTATCATTACAATAAAATTTAATAAAACCAAATTAAAATAAAAAAGAATTTTAAAACTAACACACAAGCAATTTAATTACATATACGGAACACTTCTCCCCAGAAAGAAAAAGAAAGATTTATGTAATAAAGCTTTCTTTTGACCACATATAAATTAAACATGAAGTAAAATAAAATTACATAAGAAAATTCTTATGAATTATATAAAGTGTACATGAAATAATATTTCTGTACACGGGAAAGTGCATCTGCAATCAGATTGTCTTTTCTTTTGATGTGCCTGATGTTAAGATTATATTCTTGCAAAAACAAACTCCACCTTAATAATCTTTGATTTTTATTTTTCATCTTGTCGATGAAAGTAAGGGGGTTGTGATCACTAAACACAACAACCGGAGAAGGAGCCGAGCTAATGTAAACTTCAAAATGCTGTAATGCCAATATTAAAGCCAAACATTCCTTCTCAATTGTTGAGTAATTTCTTTGGTGCTTATTTAATTTCTTAGAGAAATAGCACACTGGGTGATCAACACCATTTCTGTCTTCTTGAATCAATACTGCTCCAACCCCAAAAACACTTGCATCAAAAGATAATTTAAAAGATTGATTGAAATTTGGAGCTGTTAGAACCGGCACACTTTTGAGTATTGCTTTTAATCTATCAAAAGCCTCCTGACATTTTTCAGTTCATAGAAGCTTATTTTTCTTACTTAACAAGTTTGTCAGGGGTTCAGCAATATTAGAAAAATTGGAACAAAACTTCCGATAGTAGCCGGAAATACCCAAAAATCGCATCAGTTGCTTTTTACTGACAGGCACAGGGAAATCAGAGATAGCCTTGACCTTAGTATCTATAGGTTTATCTTGACCATGTCCCACAATATTTCCTGGAAAAGTTACACAAGCACGGCAAAACTCACTGTTAGATAAAGTGATTGTAAAATTTGCATCAGTGAGTCTGTCGATGAATTTCTGAATCGTGGCTAGATGTTCTTTCCAGGTGTCGTTGTAGATGATGACATCATCAATGTATGCATAACAATTATCTATACCAGAGGTAATTATATTCATCAAGCGTTGAAAAGTACTTGGGGAACCCTTCATCCCGATCAGCGTTACTTTAGATTGATAGAGTCCATCTGGAATCACAAATGCCGAAATTTCCTTTGCCCTTTCCGTTAGTGGAATTTGCCAAAATCCTTTCAGAAGGTCAAATTTGGTGACATACTTCGCATTTTCAATTTTATTAAAACAGTCATCGATTCTTGGTAATGGAAATGAATGTTTTTGTCACACTGTTCACCTTCCCATAATCAGTGCACATACGGAACGTTTTATCTGGTTTCGGAACAAGTATACATGGTGAACTCCAATCACTCTTACTGGGCTCTATGAAATCGTTCTCCAGCAAATACTGAATTTCCTTTTTCCAGTATTCCCGTTTGAGAGGGTTTATCATGTATGGGTGTTGTTTCACAGGTTTTGAATCTAGAATTTCAAAGTCATGAAAACTTTTGTTTGTCCCCGTAGGAATATCTGGAAACAAGTGCTCATATTCGAATAATAACTGTTTAAGTTCATTCCTGGCTTGTTGTTGCCAATGTAAAAGTTTCTGGTCCAGATTTTTCATAATTTCCGAATTTCGAAGATTTGTTGCTCCAATATCAACAGTGTCCGATTGAATTTCTTCACTTAAATCCTCACTAAGTGGGACAGGTACAACTAAATTAATTGCATAATTTACCTGGCTATCTCTTTCAATATACTAATACTCCATTAATTTATTTAGATCAGAGTACTATTATTATAATTTAACTCATTCATTTTCTTCTTAACTTTCTAAGGGAGGTAAAATCTAATTTGAAGAAAATTTTGAAGAATGAGCAAGAGAGAATGAACTCTATTACAAGACTCAAATCTTCTGTCAAGTAAAGTTCTGTGTAACCACAATTTCACTTTTGACTTGAATTGCTGAACTCCAAATTCAAGCATAACAAGCTGGAAAATTCCAGACATGAAATTTGACCCTTGACCAGATTTGGGAAGGCCAAATTGAGTAAAAATCTTGATCAAAGCTTTTACTATTATATTCCTCAAAGGAATTGCCTCTGGGAATCTTGTTGACACACACATAATGGTCAACAAATATTGATTGCATGACTTGGTCTTAGGTAAGGGACCAACACAATCTGCCATAATTCTGCTAAATAGGTCGTCAAATGCAGAAATAGGTTGCAGATGAGCCTTAGGTGTCTCCTAATTGGGATTTCCTACCATTTGACAAGTATGACAAGATCTACAAAATTTACAAACATCACTTTGGATTTTTGGCCAATAAAAGTGAGTCAAGATCTTGTGATAAGTTTTATTTATCCCTAAATGACCAGCCAGAGGAGTTTCATGGGCCAAACTAAGTATTTCCTGTCTGTAAGATTTTGGAACTACAATCTGATAGTTCACTGATGACTCGTCACTAGCAGGTACCTCGGAGGTCTCCATTTTCTCATAAGAATTCCATTTTTAATGAAATAACAGACAAGTACTTCAGTGGCTTCAGTTTCACTAATGGCCCTCTGAAACAAACAGGAGATCTCAGGATCTTTTTCCTGTTCGACGACAAGTGATTGTCGTTTATCACCCTGATTAGATAAAAGAGAATGAGTATTTAAAGGAGGATCACTGTGATCAATACCATTTGACTGATCCAAATTAGGAGTGAAAGTGACCTCATCAAAATCCTGAGCAATACATGTGTCAGCTAAAGGAATATTTTCCTTATCGAAATCATTCTCAAGAGCTTTCTTTGCCTAAGCTCTGGTAACTGTACAAGCTGGGTATAAATCAGGGTATTCTTTTTCAATAGGATCAACTTTCTGATCCAAAGAAGGTTTGTCAGTTACAAGTGGATTAACCACAACCTTGTCTCCAGCTAGGTCGTTGCCTAGCAGCAAATGAATGCCCTCAACGGGTAAAGTAGACACTATACCGACTGTCACAGGTCTTGAAACTAAGTCTGATGACAAATTTATAGAATGGAGAGGAACATTAACAAAGCCGCACTCTACTCCCTGAATGAGAACACTCTCATTAGAAAACGACTTCCCATAAGAAGACAAAGTACCTGATAATAAAAGACTCTTAGAAGCTCCTGTATCCCTTAAAATTTCAATACGGATAGGATTGGCCAAATCACCCGAGAGTGATATAAAACCCTTCGACATGAATTTTTCATAATTCTAGCTAAAAAAGATCAGACTGGGGCTTATTAGACCCAACAAATGTATTGCTTTCAATACATGACCGTGGCCTTGACCACTTAGAAATAAGAGCATTTGCGATAGGTCTATCTTGATTCTGATGCTTATATTTCAATTTGAAGCAATCAGAAATGACGTGTCCTTTCTTCTTGCAATAGGTACACGTAGGAATAGACAAGGATTTTGAATCAAGTTTATCAGAAGCTTCATTTTTAAAAGTTGTGCCAGATTGAGTTTTAGGAGGAGTCGTATTTGGCTGAAATACCTTTCTATCAGTAGACTGCTGAGTGAAAGTTTTGCCTACAGCAGGAACTTTATGAGTTATGGAATACTCATCAGCAGCAAGAGCAGCATTTTCCAAGGTTTCAATCTTATGCTCTTCAAGATGATTCTTAATGTCATTAGGAACACAGCTTTTAAACTCTTCAACTAACATGAGTTGTCTGAGACTTTCGTAATCTTTGTTAACCTTTCTAGAAGAGCACCACCTATCAAATTGTTGTGCTTTTTTCCATGCAAATTCGACATATGTGAATTAATTTTCTAGAATTCCTAAATTTTTGCCGATAAACCTCGGGGACTAACTCATAACCCTTCAAAATACAATCCTTAACCACATCATAGTCAGCACTCTGCTCTAGTGACAATGAAATGAAAATTTTACGAGCTCTTCCAGTAAGTACACATTGCAGTAATGGAGTCCAGTACTCCCTTGGTCACTTCAAATTCTCAGCAACTTTTTCAAAATAAAGAAATATCTATCTACTTCTTCCAAAAAAGGGGGTACTAACTTGATATTTCTTATAACATCAAAAGAAGGGGAGTGTTTTCCTTTTGCCAGCTCTAATTCTTTTAACCGAATTTCTCTTTGCATTTGCGTATCTAATTTTTCTTTCTCAAATTGCATTTGTTTTTCTCCCTTCTTTCTTTAAATTGTAACTGCATTACTTCCATTTCTTTTTCCCTTTGTATCTTTTCTATTTGAAACTGAACCTGTCTTATCTCTAATTCCAACTTTTTAGCTGGACTTCCATTTTCAAAATTTCCAAACACTTCTGGGTAAAATTCAAAAACAATCTCTACTTTTGATGTTATTGTGAATGAAAGCCTGTTGTTTTCACTAAAGATTTCAAACAAAATATAAAATAGTACTTGCGATTTAAAAACTAGGGGAATTTAAATTTCAAAAAACAATTTTCTGAAATATTTAGCCAGAATTCATATATCCCAACTACGAGGCACCAATTTTCTCCTGTTACGTGTAGGCTCGTACACAAATAACAAGAGAAAGAGTGAAGCCAACAAGCTTTGTATATTTTAACAAAATAATTTATTTCCTTAAAAAAAAGAAAGACTGTTTACAGTTCAGCTAACATGCGGACCGAAATGACCTTGGCAACAGCCAATCGTTATCACTCGATGTTTACAAAATCTATGAGCTGAAAATAGTGCTGACGTAACGTTAAGATCTAATCGGGTCAGGCCAATTTTCGGAAAAGAGATTCAAATCCAATGAAAATTATCATTACAATAAAATTTAATGAAACCAAATTAAAATAAAAAAGAATTTTAAAACTAACACACAAGCAATTTAATTACATATACGTAACAATATGGAAAGGGGACGTCACAGGTAGCTCTCTTCGGATTGGAAGACAGACTCCGCGCGGTGACTAAATTTTGTAACTCGTATTTGGATTGGTGAAAGAACTCAATCCATTTCCATCCGATCTTCCACTATAAATAACCGCGGTTCACTTTACCTGTTCTCGTGAAAAGATGTGGACTAACGTAGAATCGTCTACCCTCCTATTGTCGATGCTGTTCAACCTGGACTATTTCATGTATGTCAGATCATCATGGACAATTACCCTGATGACTAATACAACCCTTTCGAAACGAAGGATCTATGTGGAGAGACAAGGCTATCTGAAGAGAGTCGGAATCTACGGTCCAGACGTCAGACGAAATTTGCGGAACAGCCGAAGATCAGTGCGATACCCTCTATGTTAACTGAATGGTGTTAACAACAACAACAACAAAAAAACAAAAAAAACCCAAAGGCCCTTTTCAGGGCCACTCCATTGCCTTGAAAAGTTTTACTCTCTTGCCATATTTGTGTCTTTGTTTGTTTGTTTGTCTACGTCTATCAAGTTATATGTCTCCGCCCCGCAAGGCGATGTTTGTGTTTGTTGGTCAGTACCGCGCGGGAGTTTGTTCCCCTCCCTGCCAAGCGTTATGGCTTTTTTTCCCCGCTGTCACTGTTTGGTCCGAGTGAGGTCAGCCACTTGCAACATTGTTGCAAATGTCCAGTACCGTGACGTCACCCACCTGTTCCATTCCTATTGTCTCTATACAAACCCAATATTTTTTGTCCCTATACAGACCCAATATTCCCATGTTAAAACCCATTTGTCCCCTAAGTGCCTGTCCTGTATTTCCCATGTTAACGTTCCATTGTCCCCAAAGGGCCAGGACACCTTTTTGACTGGGATATCCATTGTACCTAATGCGCCTCCTTTTACTACTACCATAGCAGCCGTAGAGCTGAGTGAAAAGTGTGTTGCTGGTCGAGTAGGAGGTGATCGGGCGTTGCTGACCGATTGGGTGGCGCTGACTGCTTGATTGTCCAAGGAATTGAATGGTGGTCGGTGACTACCTGTAATGCTGACTGCATGATTGACCAGTGTGACTGGTAGCCAAGTATACTGGTGACGGAGTGTTTTGTATAACTCCATACATGTAATCTTTTAGCCGTGGGCTAATTTTGGGGTTTTTGTTATGCCCAGTGTTTGGGACTGTAAAGATATTTTGTATGATATCTGTCCAGTTATTTTCATTATTTACTATTTGAGTAAAGTACCACATTTTTTGCTATTTTGAGTGAATACATTTTACTATACGAGTAAAGTACATCATTTTTTACTATTTGAGTAAAACATATTCTTTTCGTCGTGTGAATCATTAACCTTTGTCCTTTTACAGGGTAAAGTCATTTATTTGTATTCACATTTATGTTGCATTATTAGGTTCGAACGGATTGTGTTAATTTTCCAATATTTGGATCTTATACACGCACGTATTGATCATAATTCTTTTTTCATTCAAGTCATTAATCAACAAACATTGTATTTGTATCACCATCAAAAGTGTTCTGTTATAAATCCGAAATCCAACCCGGTTATCTTGTTACAAATGGTGTCAGAAGTGGGATATCGGATTTAACAGAGCACTAAAATTATTGTTCATTATTCTTGTATGATCTTTTGTGTGTTTCAGACGTTCTTGACAAGACAGTGAGGTTAAGTAGACATATAACATTACTTTATTTTTTTGTACACATTTCATGTTTTTGTTGCCTTCTGAGAAGGAAAATACGGTTCGTTTGTCGAAATTATATTAATTACGCCTTTTGGCATAATACTGCACTTTAGGTTGGTCATATCAGATTTTTTAAATGTCATCAGTGGAAGAACTTGTGGAACTGGGGAAACAGTTCGGCTACGAGGGGGCGTCTCTGAAAATTTTGTTCGTGAAGAACATGCTCGGGAAAGGGATCAGAGAGAAATAGGAAGGGAAGCAAAGAGGGAGTTGATAGAATTAGAAAGAAGGCCGCTTGGTCCTTAGTACAGTTTCTAGCATTGTGTCATTTTTCCCGCATTTATGACATTTCCTATGGAAGATATATCTTTTATACCATGATATCACAAGCAAGCCATGGATAAGGAGTAATGTTTTTCCATGGTTAAAATCGTCGCCACTGCTTGTACAGTTGGATATACGGAAAATGTCACGCTTCTTCGATACCAATATCAAATTTCTCCTGGAATCTTTCCTTTGTTGCTTCTAGTGTGAGATAAACGTGTAAATATTTTACTGCTATTGGTCTTCAATCTTAGGGGCTTCAGTGTCACGCCTGTCCACTCTCGAACGGCAAAGATCGAGATATTCTCATTTTTCGGTCACGTACCATTTCATGCAAAGTCAACGGACACAAAATCTGTTACATTATCAAATAATACGTACGCAACAAAACAGACCAGGGTTATTTTAAGATAGCGCGGTCACTAATGTTCGTTAAGACGGCTCCCATACAGTTATCTAAATAAATGTAAATTTAGGTAGATGCAATGTTTATCTTTTAAAGCACTTTATAGCCATCGTCGTGTAATTAGATAACAATCATTGTTCGATTTATTTCTAAATATTTTACTGCCCAATTTTCTTGGGTAGAAAATGGATACAACTTACTTTTTATATAAAAATCTAAAAACATGAAAAGAACTTAATATCGAAAGTCTTAGTAAATTTCTGCGAAAATACAATTCCATTTCAATTTGTTACACAGTTTATGCAAGTGGCAAGGAACAACACTTGAAATGTTATCTTTTTATGTAACCGACATCAATGTATCTCACACAATTTGTAAGTATATGAAAAAAAGTTGAATGTGTTCACACACATACTAAGACGAACAAACTAGGAAGATGCTATCATAATGTAATCATACCAAGTATTTGTTGAAACAATTATGTCAGTCACAACTTACACTGACTTCATGATACTAATTGACAACAACTATTTACAAGACTTTACCAACGGTAATAAACTGACTTACTGATAAACAGCAATCAGCTTGTAATGTGGAAAAACAATACCTTTGAAACGTGATAGTCTGTACGTTAGAAGCAGTGATGAAAAAAGAAACCTATAGTGTGCCTGTCATTTTTCTAATTAATATAAATGCCATACGAGTATAAAAAATAGAAAACTCACGAATTTGAAGAAAAAAATCACAAATGAAAATTACACTGTACCAGGCAAATCCAGATGTTTCCCTTAATTGTTTACTGACCAATTCAATTATTTAAGCAATTACGAACTGACAAGAAAGATGTATGATGATAGTCAGCGCCCAAAAAATGTTTTCGGAATATTTTGTCATTTGCGTGTGTACGTGCGTGCGTGTGTTTGTTACAGAGTAAACAAAATGCATATATAACCATGTGAAAATGAGTTTATTGAAACATAATAAACAATTATAAAATAACATTTGATTCTCGTACTGCGTAAGAAGCATTTCTTTTTAAATAAGAGCACTGAATCAATCTCTTGCAACGAGATGCAGCTGTGTCCGTTTTCTTGAGTCATAATACCTCTAACTCGGCCTGATAATCGTATTATTATATTTCATTCATTACTAAGTTTAGAATTTGGAATTAAGGAAGAAAAATATCTGATAACCTATAACAAATGTCAATTCTGACCATTACAACCGTTACATATTTCATTACATTTTGTGTTATCGGCTTACTGTTTGTCCTATGGAGTTAATTGAACAGAAATCAATTCAAACATGACAGTAAAATATATCCCATTGGAACACAAAATCTTTCTGTATATTATGTTAGCAGAAACATGCTTGATTTACTCTAGGGTGTTTATATGTGTATAATCTTACTCCAAACCTTACTTTTGTACCTCGAAAATAGATGCATGGAAAATACATCCTACATTTTTAAAGAAATATGTAAGGGAGATCAGAGATATATTTGTTTTCAGTTTACTTGCGAAGATGTATTTATTCTTGCTGTTTTCGAATGTTTCGGAATACTAAAACTCAGTATTAATTCTAAGCCACTCCAATTTTCGGATTAATTCCAACACAAAGAAGAATCATTCTCAGTCATACATATTGAAATAATAGTCTGAATCACAACACTCTCAGTCATCGATCTGACTTGGCAACACTGTGCATAATGTGTATATATTTGTTGTAAGAAATTCAGTTATCGATCTGACTTGGCAACACTGTGCATAATGTGTATATATTTGTTGTAAGAAATTCAGTTATCGATCTGACTTGGCAACACTGTGCATAATCTGTATATATTTGTTGTCAGTAGCCCATTTTCACTCTCTGTAAAAGTTATTACGGTCTGAATAAGTGATACAAAAATGGTTCAAATAAGTTTTATTTATTTCTCCTTAAATTGTAGAATTAGCGTAGCTCTTGCAAATACGAAGCATGTTTAAACATGCCGATTAGCTAAACATATTTTCCGATAAAACTTCCATATATTAGTTGTTGAGAGATAAACACAATAATCACAACAATTACTTCAAGCCTTGCGATTTTGCATGTTTAAAAACTGTTGAGATAAGATGTTTGTTTGTTTTTTCCTTTATTATCATTATTATTATTCTTGATTTACTGGCATCATACCATCAACAACACAGCGGGCAAACACAATCTGAAAGAAGCAAATAAAAGTAAGCAGCTGTTATTAGTAGGTTTATCATTTACATAAATAAAATATTGCCTCGACACAATGTGCAGAAACAAATCGGAAAGATGAATAATCTCACAAATGTAAAAGTAAATTCAAGAATGAAGATAAAAATTGTAATAACAATAGCAATAAGTTGATCAATAAATTGCATGGCAAACCAGCCTAAAACTTGCTGCTTTATTTGGTGATTTCAAAGGCAAGAACATATTCACCAAGCAAAATGAGATCGTTTCTTTAACTCTTTTAATTACCAAATACTATTTTGTTATATTGTATGTAATGATGTCAAACATTTGATACTTAGATAAAACAAATTAAGCATTAACATCAACATAGACAAATACACAAAGGGCGTGTTTATACGCTACAGGCAAAAAGTTTTATAAGCGTTATTTTCCAAGATGGCTTGTTAAAGACCAGTAATATACAGGTCACCACTGTCTTTCTACTAACCTAGGGACCACAGCACCAAAAAAGAAATCGTCCTAACTCAAAATGTACGACATCGTCATCTTACATTATAGACTTACCTCATCTATTTTGCCATAAAAGCCGTTTGAGTATTTCTGGGCCGTATATTCACAAGCTCCTATCATTAGGGGAACAATGCCAGCGATAATTTTGTCTGGAACAAAGAAAGATATCTAAATGTAAGAAATGTCTTTGATTCGTCTTGGAAATTATCTCCAATAAAAACATTTAAATGGAAATTATAATGATGGAAAGGTGTCAGAGTGCACTGCAGCTCTCGCAAGGTTTTATATATCAAAAACTTAAGCCTGTTTAGCCAAAAAATTCTATTTTTAACAGCTTAAAATTTCAATTTTATAAAACTTTAATAGAAATCTACATAAATTCTAACTTTATATTGAGGTTTGTCAGTTATATAAAAAAAAATTCTGAATTAAAAGCGTAAATAACCCATTTAAATCATCATACGGAAATTCGATGGCCTAAGATTTATTTCAATCATTCTTATGAGTATGAAGGTAACCATTGTAAACAATAATGACCTATGCATGCAACGCTGATTAAGCATTAGACTACCATTTCTTAGGTTTAGGTTGGTGCGTTTTGGCAATGATATAAAAATATTGGTTCCAAGTTATCAGCTAACTCTGACGGCAGATGCTGGGTTACCTGGATGAAGTCGAGTTAACATCAATAGATTTTATGGATTTTAAGTACGATGTCGCATGAATATATACTTGAACTAGTCATGGCTCTTAGAGATATCATGTAGTGACCCGGATCGGGAAAGAAGACCCTCAGACTCACAACAGGTCTGAACGAAGAAATGGTGTGAGTGTTGATCTAGGGTTGATGTCACGTTGTGGGAAAATTTTCAGATGCCTCATGTATACATAGCTTAACGTAGTTAACGAAGGGATTTTACAACCAGGACGACGGAGCAGAGACTCCGATGTTTATTTTGCAATTAGTCAGTGGTGTCACGACCGACTTGGAAGCGATTTCAGGCTTTGGGAAAATGGAAACCAGACAGTGACAAATAAGTGTTAAAGGTCACTGGCCACCTATATTGTACAAACGTGTGATATTATTATAGTCATAATCAATACGCATTTTTTATGTATGCACACCATAACAATGTTTAATCAGACTAAAAATCCACTTTTTTTAAATGAAAAAATTATTCGGCAATCTCCGTAAACCTCGGTTATGACGTACATTTATCCCTTCTATTCAACCTAGCTATTCAAGTCTTTAATTTCCCCACGTAAATGTCTATGTGATATATATCGTACGATCGTGCTTTTGTACAGCAAATATGGTGCACTGTGTTGTATATGGATGTAACCAAAAGAGAGATGATGGGAAAAGGATTCTCTCTTTTTCCGAGAAACACTGTTTACCAGAAAAAAAAAGTGGATTCAAGCTGTGGGATCGAATAGTGAGGGATGGGAAAGTTGTATCATTTATGCCGGATTATGGTCAATTTGGCCCAAAGACAATTCGGCCCAACTTAGCAATAGTCTGAACAAGTTCTTTTTCTTCAAACAACAAGTAGATACTATGTAACATAGGTTTTAGGAAAAAAAACAACTAAATTTAAACAAACTATCTTGATATTTTTTCAAAGAAAACGATCATACTTCGTAACGTATGAGAGAAAACTCAAACTGACATATCTTGCTCGTTCTAATTAAAATATTCATATACATTTTTATGCTAAAAAAAATATATGCATCTGCACATTCTCAATTTAAGTCTTCCATTCAAATTATCAGTATTGATTTATAAAACAATAATACTTAACAGATAATATTCTACAGAATACGTATACATTATTCTAGGGGTAGTGTACATGAGATATTATAACAAATATATTTAATTCGGGCTTCAGGTTGTAACACTGCTGCATATAATATACACTCGATTACACGAGAGAGAGAGAGAGAGAGAGAGAGAGAGAGAGAGAGAGAGAGAGAGAGAGAGAGAGAGAGAGAGAGAATAATGTTGAGCATTTTGTCAGCGTTTAGCTGCTGCAATATGAAGCTCTTACCAGTTAATTTTATTGTTTGTTTTTATTTTTCAAGTTGTCTTAATCTTTTCGCTAGAATGGGTTACAAAAGTGTTATTAAAGCAAATTATTGTTGTGTATATTATTTACCCTGCATTCATCAATTATGGTTACATATAGCAAACAAATAGAAGCCCGGGTGATGAATAAACACAACTGGCAGCGAGCAATAAACTCCTTGCTTAAACTTACCGACAAGATATCAAATACAAAGGTTATTTTATTACAAAGCAAACCAATCCCGGAAACTGACTTTGGTATCTTTTAAGCGTGCCGATTTTTTCTTATGAAGTCGGCCGACATAAGGAAGCCCTGTTTGGTTCCTTTGGATTCTTTTAAGTGTGCCGATTTCTTGTTTTTATAAAGTCGGCCGACACAGGGAAACCAGCATTGATTCTTTTTACATGTATTAACGGGAATTTTCAAAATAAATTGAAACAATGGAACAGTTTTGAAAGCGACATATCTAGTGCGTCATGCACGCATATCGATATAAGGTTGAACAGTAAATTAGTTTTCAGTAGTTTCATCTAAATGTTCCCTATCCATAGTTAATAGTATTTTAGTTTTTGACAAGAAGAAGCATGTACTTGTCTTGTGGGGGTAAATGTACGTCATTTCCGGTTGGCGTCCTCTATGGGTGGGAAATCGTAGCTAAGGGGAAGTAACAGCGTTGTATATTTCTATTTCGAGAATTAAATTATTATTTCTTCTTTACACTTGATAATTTTTTCGTTATTTTTGTGCGAGTTTAACTACTTTTAATCATGTAATGCAAATCTGATGTAAAAAGAAAAATGTTGTAGTATGGCCGGTGACCTTTAAATTAATCAAGGCAGTTTTCGAAGATACCAGGCCGTATCCAATCAAACCTGAGAGATTCAAATATAGGGCGGAGTCTAAACAAGCAACCGTTTATGTTTGAACATATTCCATTTTTCAATCAGTACATGTGTGAAACTCGCCAGGGACGGATCATAGTGTAATTGAGAGCCATTAGATTGCATTCTATTTGAGCTCTAACGAAGTGTGTGATAATTAGGATGACTCGGACAAAGCAGACATGAAATTGGCGAGGACAAAGCAAACAGTACAGAGTACGGAGCAAAGATAAGTTAACATACACTTACACTTTTGTTAACCTACCCATAGGGAAGTTGTTTTTTCTATCCCTCTGGGAATTCTTTTGTGAGTTGGATTGTTTTTCATTTTCAATTTGCTTTTTCCTTTTTCTTTTTTCATTTTCATTTTCATTTTCAATTTTCAATTATCAATTTTCATTTGTATCTGCATGTATATATGAATTTGCATGAGTTTCTCTTGTGAAATTTAATACAATATCAGGATAGTATTTTTGTGCACTATAATCTGTAGTGTATAAAGTAGTAGCAGTGGTGTGCGACCAAGCTTTTCAAGTGCATTTTCAAATTGACGATGAGCACTACTCCAGTGAGCACAATTGCAAATGGCTCGAGCACAAGTTGAAAAGATGGCTTATACAAACCCAGTAGGTACAAAATTATGTACCTATTTTAGAACCAAAGTGGAAGGGGGGTTAGGACATCAAGTTTTGATGGCTTTCCACCCTGAAGGGTGCCAAACGATCGACTTTGGGGGGATTCAAAACTGCCCCAGACAGGCTGATATTCTTACAGCCATGAAGGTACAGGGGATAGACATAGAAAAAATAGATGGCATTCAGAATATGGGGATAAGCAAGTTTGGAGTCTATCCTAAAGACTATCAGAATCTTCTACTAGAAAAAGACTGGAGAGAGGTAAAAGGAATAAAAGCCACAGTATATGAAACACCTCCAATAATAAGAGAGGTCGAGGCCAAAACCACAGAAATTTTTGTGTCTGGCCTACCTCTGGAAATAGAAACAGAAGAAATAGTAACAAAAATAGAAGGGAAACTTAAAACGCAGGTGATAACCCATAAGATGGCTACAGTATGAGGATACCAAAATGTGAAGACGGGAGTCAGAATATTAACAATAAGTAGAGAAGAGGCAAAAAAGATCCCGTCTCACTTCTGTGTAATGGGCTTTCAACTACGCTCATGGTATAGAGGTTGTGAGAAGAAAGACTGTGCCCAAGGTGTAAAACCATAGGGCATAGTGCCAGAAATTGTACGAACCCTCAGCCAAGTGCTACATATGCAAGCAAGGCTGCACAAAATGTGGGCAATATAAACCTAAGTGAAAAAGAACAATCAGAAATACAGAATATAGTAAAGATAGCAACACAAACAAGAAAAGAGATAATGGAGGAAGATGAACCAAGAGGTGAAATACAGGATGTTACACAAGAAGAAACACAGGAAGACAGGACAAAACAAAAGTCAAAAGACAATTTAGATGAGACTGTCAAAGGGAAGGTATGGTAAAATATTTAAGCCCGTACAAATTGAACACACAGTTTCAAACAAAAGACAAAAACTATGAAGATAGAATTCTAGAGCAATAAGTTTTTTCCTCTGACAGAGGAAGAGGAAGATATTGAGGATGCAACCGGAAGCTCAAAGGAGATGGAAGAGAGTAGTCCGGTGGATATATTGGGGATTCAACCCTTGGTCTCAACACCGGTGCCAAGAAGACGAATAAAAACGATCAAAAGGAAAATGAGGTTAATTTCATTATCCTCTTCAGAAAATGAAACAATAACAGAAACGAAGGAAGGTGGGAAAAAATCCCAACCGAAAAAGAAAATAGAAGGGGGCGAGACTGAAAAACATGAAGGGAAGGACACTGAACAAGACATGAACACGGAAACGGACATGGAAAACGAGAACGGAAATGACAATGACAGTGACAGTGAGAGTGATAAGGACGAGGAAAACGGACAGGAAACAGAAATGTACATGAGAAACTCGAATGACAATAATGAACAATCAGAACAAACCAGTGCGAATGGAGAAGAAACTGAGGGGGCAAGTCCCCCCCCCCAAAAAAAAAATTGAATTAAAAACAGAATTGCAATAAAATATGAAAAGAAATTATAATATAAGTAAGAGCAAACAAAGATGATAGATGCGGCCACCTGGAAGGAAAAAAAAAATGGAGGGAACAAACTTCCACATAGCATCAGTAAATATTAATGGGATAAGTAAAGAAAAAAATAGATAAATTGTGTAAAGATAATAAATATGATGTAATCCTAATACAGGAGACCCACAATGGTTTCTCCAATGAACTGATAGCTTACACTAAAGAAAAATTAAATGCAGTGGTAATTATCAATAACTATACAAAAGAGGATGTTAAAGGAGGAGTAGCCATAATAATAAGGAACAAAAGGGACTGCAATTGGGGAAGAATAGAAGGGAAAAAATACTTTGAGGGTAGGCTATTACACATAAAAATACATAAAATGAATACAATAAATGTATACTTTCCTGCAAATAAGTACAAGAAAAATGAATTTATTGAAAATTTTGACAAATATATTAGTAAATACTCAATGGAAGAATTAATAATTGGAGGGGATTTTAATTGGGTGGGGGACAATGTAGATAGGGTAGGAGATTTAACATCAAAATGATTTAATATTCAGACAAAATATGATAGGCCTTTTTAAAAGACATAATCTAGATGATATATATAGGAAATTAGATCTACTACGAACGGAATATACGTATGAATATAAAAAAGGATTAGCTAGTAGATTAGATAAAATTTTATGGAACTTTTTTTGAGACAGGGATTTATGAGGAGGCAAAAATAACAGAATTAAAGATTTCTGACCATAAATTAATTGAAGTAAGGATAAAAACAAAAAATAGGACAAAATGGGGAAAAGGAAACTGGAAACTTAATAATAAAATATTAGAAGATGAAGATTTTAATAAGGAAATAAAAAATTTAATTAACAAAGTATATATGTCAAATAAGAAAAATATAATACATGAATGGGATTGGTTAAAAAGAGATATAAAAATTATAGCAATAAGATACTCAAAAAGGAGAAGTGAAAATCTAAAAAAAGATAAAGAAGAAATAAGTAGGGAATTAAAAAAAGATAATGGGCAGGAAAAGGAAAAGAATTTAGTAGGTAAATTGGAAAAAAATTAGAGAGGAAGAAAGTAATGGTACAGAAATTAGGGCAGGAAAATTCTCGGATTTATATAAAAAAAGCAAGGGGATTGTGCAAAAGGGAAGAATTTAGGAAGGGGGAAGAAAAAAATATGCAGGTCTTAAATACAGAAGGAAATAGACAACTAACTGGGAAACAAGAGATTATGAACAAAATAAAAGAATATTACAGTGAACTATAAAAAACACAGTATAAATAATGATGAAATGAAAAAATACTTGAAAGATGCTAAATGTGAGAAAATTCCATCAGAACATAAGGATTTATGTGATGGATTTATCTCAGCAGAAGAAATATCAATTACCATAAATTCCCTAGCCAAAGGGAAAGCACCAGGAAGAGATGGGCTCACGGGGGAGTTTTATAAAAAATTTCAACGTGAGTTAGCGCCCATCATGGAATCTTTATATATTTAAATTTTTTTTAAAATGATAAAATGACGAATACAATGAGGGAGGGTTTAATCTCATTAATTTATAAAGGGAAAGGAGACAGAAAGGATTTAAAAAATTGGAGGCCCATCTACCTCCTAAATATCGATTATAAAGTATTGAGTAAAATATTGGCCAATAGAGTTAAAAAATGTATGGGAACTATAATAAATAAAACTCAAACATGTGGTGCAAAAGGTAAAGATATACAAATGAACATTTTAAATATAAGAACAGTAGTAGAATTTATAAAAGAATCAGAGCAAAGAGGTGCTATGGTACTTCTAGACCAAGAAAAAGCTTTTGACAGAATCGAACACAACTATGTACAAAATGTACTACAGAAATTTGGTTTCGGAGAGAACTTCCGAAGATGGACTTAAATCCTGTACAGAAATATGACTGCAAGAGTACAGGTAAATGGAGAAACCACGGAAAAATTTGAAATACAGAGATCAGTAAGACAAGGCTGTCCTCTGTCAATGCTATTATACATAATAGCAATCGAAATACTAAGTATAAAGATAAGAGCTAATAAACTAATTGAGGGAATTAAGATCGCAAATTTGAAAGAAGATTTTAAAATGCTCCAACATGCTGATGACTGTACAAACTTCATAAAGGACCCAAATTCTTTTAAGCATCTTGAGAAAGTATATGAAAATTTCGGTAAAGCATCAGGGTCAAAAATAAATCATGAGAAAACAGAGATATTACAAATAGACAACTGGAGAGGGAACCACCCTGGGCTCCCCCCCCCCACTTAATAAAAGGAAGAGTAAAAGCCTTGGGGATATTCTTTGGAGAAAACGAGGAAACAGAAAATCTAAAGAATATTAAGGATAATGTAAACAAAACCATGACAATCTGGGCACAAACGCCATTATGTATTATGGAGCGATCACAAGCTGCAAAAACTAACTTTTATTCTAATATGAATTATATTTTGAAATCTTTAGATATTAAAAACCAAAAGTTAAATAGTATGGATAATGAAATAATAAACTATATATGGGGATATAAACTGCACTATATTGAGAAAGAAACTCTGTATAGAGAAAATAAAAGGGGGGGGGGGACTAGCACTACCAAACCTAAAATGGATACAGGAGGCCAACATAATAAATCGTTTTAAAAAAGTAAAAGCGATTCCAAGTATGCCATGGGAAGCGCTATATATTTATTGGTTTGGTTTTATAATTAGAAACAGAGAGGATATCTTTAGGAATAATTCATTGGTTAAAAATTTAATAGTGGCAAAAAAGTTCAAATATATAAAAGATTTAGTCTTTAAATACAGGGATGATAAAGAAATATGGAATATAGGGGAAAAGGGAACGTACCAATTATTAAGAGAGAAATATACAAGGAATACAAGATGCAAAGTGGAACGGGAAAATTGGGGGGTGGTATGGGATAGGACATGGCAAAACTGGACGAATATTAAATCTCTAAAGTTACAAAGTATAGTATTTAAATATCTACACAATGTATGGTTAACGGGAGAAGTGGCAAAAAAAAAGGCATGATTAAAACAATGCCCAAGTGTCCCTTATGCAAACTTAGCGACTTTACAAAACAACATGCAATTATTGAATGCAAAAATAGAAGGAAAGAAAGAGACATGATAATAAAATTACTTACTAATACAGAAAAGTTCCATAGAAATAGATTACTCTTTTTGGATGGAAAATTTGACAGAAAAACATTATTCGAAATGATAAATTTTATAAGAGAAACTATGATGAAATGTGGACAGATTATTGTAATACGCAAATAACCTGTCCCTGATTACTCTATAAACGTCAGTCGCCACAAAAGAGGGGGCGGGAGATGGGAGAGGATCTCGGTTTACGGCCCATTAGGGGCAGGTACCGGCCTGTGCGCGGACCGATGACCCGGTCCCATCTCTCGACCCCTCAAGAGTGGAGATGATAAAAACTTAAAATGGAAATCTAAGGATTTCTCAAATATTATCTATCTCTTTGGAGCTTATAAAGATATTAATCAACACTAAAGACCTGGAATCCAAAATGACCTAACAAAATAACTCTTCTTTTTATTTCTAGATAACAAGGACAGGGGATCTGCACATGGATGAAGTAGGAGACAGAAACGTCACTGGGCTATACCACAGGGCGCTACGCGAAGTGGGAAGGCCGGTGAAAGAGCCACCGAAAAATCTATGTGCAGAACATGGACAAATAGTAGAAATACAAAGGGGATAAAGGATAGGAAAGGATTCCAGAGGTGAAAGGAAGGATAGGGACTAACAAGGGTTGGGTTGTTTTTTTTTTGGTTTTTTTTTTGGTTTTTTTTTAAGCCCTTTCGGACCCTTATTCTGTTTGAACATAGTGCTCGAGGCGAGAGGTAGGGCTGTGTCCACAAATTAAGAGAAGCATGGTGAATGAATAAAGAGAAGACATGTGGCTCCTTATATAGGACAAGCCTTATAACTACCAATTAATACGAGCAAAAAAATAGAAATAAGAAACGACACACGATACAACACGCAATTAAAACAATAAGTTTTATTTTCATAAAGCTATTAGCGCACCGTTTCTTATGCAAAATTCAAAAATGGAATGTAAATTACTAAATAAAAATTGGAAATTTAAAGTTCATATCATAATAATATATTTGTAGAAAACTTGGGAGAATTTTGATCAAAATGCCGTTCTTACAACAACATCTATAGCAACCACACAATATAGCAAAATACACATAGCATACGCAGGACATAGGGACCCTTGGCAAAGGTCACTGGAGAGAAAGGGTGAGGGCTCCTAACGGGTGGATAAAACCCGAGCGGGAAAACTAACCTTTTAGAAACGCTAGGGAAAAAAATACCCTAATCAAAATTGGAATAAAAACTTGTGTTAAAAATTCTGTTTTTAAACTAGAAAACACTTGCAACACCTCGAAGGGGGAAACACAAACAAATAAAATACCTTTTAATTTTTTCGGCTAAGGGGGGGGGGGGGCATCTGTCTGGTGCCCCAAAAAGAAAAAAAATTAGATTGTATTCTGAGTGGCATAAGTTGCACACTCGTTACATGCGGGAAGGAAATTCTATTTTTAACTCTAGGTTTGGATTTGCGAACAAAGACTTCTTGAGGTAACATTATATTTGTATTACTTTCATAAATATCTGTTGTAAGATTGATTTTTATTACGTACAATGGGATCTTCCACGTACAGACCGTATTCAGTGACGTCAGAATTTCATGTGCGCACATTAGAGCGCCGCCATATTGGATTACAAGCGGAGGTCGACACTTGTAGTTGCTAATCGGACGTGGAGTATATAACAATGTCGAAGCCAGTGAAAATCAAAGAAAACCAGAGATATATCGATACGTTAGACAGTACATCGAAGCAAAGATATTTAAGTAAATGCCGGCTGATAGATGATTTAGATCCCTATCAAATACCAAAGTTAGAGTGGAGTACTACGGAGGTCTTATTCCCATGCTTTCAGTACCCAGATATAGTAAATTATCTGATTTATGCTAAGAGCTCCTATACCTTAGAGGAAACGAAAGCCTGGAAAAGCCTTGATGCATACAATCTATTTACTTCTGGATGGGTTAGAGAAGTTGTTATGTGCGCGAAAAATGGATACCACGTTGTTCGGGGAAAGGCAATACAGATAATCCTCCTCCTCCTCCTCTCTCTCTCTCTCTCTCTCTCTCTCTCTCTCTCTCTCTCTCTCTCTCTCTCGTTTCCACCACCCGTTCCCTCCCTTTTCTTTCTCATCTTTTCACCAACCCTCCACTCTCTTCCCCCCCCCCCCAATGGTCCTGGCATGTTGACATTTTAGTTTACGCAGATAGATAACTCACGAGCGCATGTTCAGATAATACACCACCTACAAGAATAAATTAGTTAAATACGTAGTCTAGATGCCAGTTTATATAAATGATGAGCTGTCAGAAACATTGATTCATATGCAAGCATTTGCATACATATTTGAAATACACTCAAGAATGTCAAATTTGAGTTATTAACTTTGTGGATTAAAAAGAACTAGTATTCTAACTTGTGGCCTTGCCACTTGAGAGAACACATTTTTTTTTTTCCACCCACTGGGTGAAATGTATCGTTTACGTACTCCATGCAAGCAAATATCGGATCCCCTTTAATTCTAAATTCACGTTGAATGGGGGAAAAAATCAACTTCTTGTAATTTTGTCATCATTTTTTTATTATTTTGGGTACTCCGAACGTCCAATATTTGAAAGCCGCACGCGCTGTCTTTCCTCCGACGACTGTCGTGTCTGTTCACCATGTTTCTGCCGTACGGTGGGAAGTCTGAAGTATGACAAGTCTTTCTCACAGTCAGCACGATTCCCACACCCGAACACGGCACAAAAGTTTACCATTGTTGCAGAACCAAACTTACAACGTGAAAGAAACGTACTAGTGGTGTTGCCATACACATGGCGTTGTAATCCAATATATGCACGCCAAAACTGATGACGTCACATGAATGCGGTCTATAGCTGAATTATCAACATATCGTAACGTAGCGTATAGCGAATTATTAACATGCAAAATTAACCTATGGGTTGTTTTAACTGACGTCACGCTAAGGAACACAATTTCCCAAAATGCAACGCGATTAAACAAACGCCGCCATTTTGAGCCCACAACAAATCGATAGTTGACCTTGATAGTTATGATGGAGAAGACAACAAGGAAAGCTATGATTCATACTAATTATCTCGATTCATTTGTGGGTGATGTTCGTGAGAGATACATCCAGAAAACTGCTAAAATACAGATTGATCCATATAAACTGCCTGCTGAAGCTTTTAGCGACGATCGGACGAAATGGCCTGAGGTGAGCTATGTAGACGTTGTTCATTTTTTTACTTTTCAACAATCAGCATACACCAAGGATCAGTTGAAGAACTAGAAGTTTCTTGATGCATGCAAGCTTTTCCAAGACGGATGGATCCAAGAAATACTGCACAAGGAAATTAATGGGGTTCATTTGTTGAGAGTAAAGGTACTTACACTTCCGTTAATTTTTGTTTTTCTCTTTTCGTAACGTAACTTCAGTTAACTCCATTTTATTACTGCAGTAGCTTGTTTGTGATGACAGATTTATAGAGTTAAAATCAGTTAAAATAACAATAGCATTTTCAATTTTATTCGAACCATTCATCCCTCTGTAAATTTGCTGTAACCACACGTTTAATAATTGGGATAATAATTGGGATGATTGTTAGTACATGTAAACATTCCACATGTACATGTATGGATACATTCGACATGTACAAAAAGCTAGAGTACTGACGCAATATTGAACATTATATATTATATGTTGTAATGTTTCCTTCATTCTAAATTCCAGGTGAACCACTCTATGCGAGTCAGAGAGAAACCTCTAGAGCCATGGGTTATTGTTGCCACAGATGGGAGTGTGGAATCAGCATATTGCACATGCATGGTAGGACTGGTGGAATTCATGTTGCCGCAGTTTTGTTTGCCTTGGACTCAGAATGGCGGATATATGCGTACACATTTTCTGCAACGTCACGTGAAAACAACCCATAGTAGATTGTTGGACTGGAATCGAAGTGGATTCTATAATTTGCTACTATGTTGCATCGTAATGCATAACTGCATTTATTAGACAGTTGTGTTAGAACTTGTACTTGCTTTATCAGTATATGAATATATAGATTGTGAATTATGCAGAGTTAGTCATTGTTGGACTTAGTATGTGTCTTATATTTCGTAGGATAGGAAATGCACATGATTGCTATTGATAATGATAGTTTACTATATCGAGAAGTTGACAATCACGGACGTGTATGCATGTATTAGAACTCGTTAATAATATTATTATTTTAGTACAGTTATTATAGAACAAAGCGTGTATGGAATATTTAGCTGTGGTTTCGTGAGTTGACCTGTTAATTTATTCGCCATTATTCTGATGAAAGGTCTGTGAGAGTGTGGT
Organism: Megalonaias nervosa; assembly: GCA_016617855.1. Lineage (NCBI taxonomy): Eukaryota > Metazoa > Mollusca > Bivalvia > Unionida > Unionidae > Megalonaias > Megalonaias nervosa. Next base: position 30,983 of record JAECUM010017760.1, read on the forward strand.
GAATTTTCCTGAGATCAGAGTAAGGAGACAAGAATATACATCCCTTCTAATTCTACAGGAAGCTTTCCGGGTGGGTGTTAAGAGTTCTATACCCATGGATAGGAGACGAGGAAAGAGACATGAAGAGAAGGTGGTAGGCGTTTATAGTGACGTCAGCAGTTTGTGTGGAGGTGCAGTGCCGGAAGGAGCATGTGATAGAAAACACCGGAAGTGTCGGAGGAATGGATCCGGAAGTGCCAGGAGAGCACGTTCTCAAGGATACCGGAAGTAGCAAAGAGAAAAAGAGGCAGACAGTGATTGACAGATGAGTAACAGAGACAACGCGCTCTCACTTAAGACCTTTAAGTTCATGTGATGAAATAATAGTTGGCAACTGTTAAAAGGTCGTTGATTGTATTGTCGGCATTGATGACAGGGGGCTCGGAGCTACTTAAATTTTAATTGTCAACCTTTCTCCGGTATTAGAAATAATATCGTAGGAAGCATGTGACAGTTAACCTAGAATTTTATTAATTAAGTGTATCTAGAAAGCAAGAAAGCATTTGCTACCACTGTAGAGATAGTAAATCTTTCTCTAATCACCATAAATGAACAGGTTTATTAAGACTCTAGCCTCAGGATTTTATATGGAATCTCATCTCCCTGCATACAAATATTAACAATTTCACGCACCTTGCAGTTGAATCCCGTTGTTTCGACGTAAAGACACGATACCTAAACGAACCAGTATTTGCCTCGTGTTACGTATATGTAATTAAATTATTTGTGTGTTAGTTTTAAATTTCTTTTAATTTTATTTTTGTTTCATTACATTTTATTGTAATGGTAATTTTTTTTTTTACTGGATTTGACATTTTTCCCAGTAAATTCAGTTCAGTTCTTTTAGCCTGATTAGAACGCAAACGTATTGCTTCTTTGTATTTTTAGCAGGCCTTGGTTCAAAATTTGGTAATCACTGAGTGAAAATCATTGGTCGTAATAAAGGTCATACTTCGCCTACGTGTTAGTCTGAATAAACAACGTTTTATTTTTAAATTCATTTCCAGTTTGGGAATGGTTGATTCTTAGCTAAGGCTATAGTAGCCTACGTGATAATTGACGTGTAGTAAGTGACCACGTGCCCCATCACGCGGGTCTGAAATTGCGTTTTTAGTTGGGGTTTAATTCTCAAACTCAGTGTTTCTGAATCAGTTGTAAATAATACCTTGAGGCTGAAAGTTATTCCTGTTGTTGCCATTTGAATTGAGTTTTTTTATTTAAAATAATTTATTCACCCTGGAAAATATTTTTCTTCATCGAAATTCTTGGACATAGACATTTACAAAATTATTCGGAACTCAAAAGCCGGAATTATATTCTTGGTGACTCAACAAGGAACTGTTGACACATCAGCCAAAAACAGGTTATAGAGGATGTCATCGCCTTCCATCTTGGAACATCATCGAAATTCGAACTTGGATTCAATTAGAACATTTTAGCGATAGGACTTATATTTTTAAATTCTAGGATTAATATTTGGATTATATTTACAAACCGTAAGTCCTTTTTCATATTTTTACCTTGTTTTCTAGTAAAATAAATTATTTTGTTAAATTTACAAAGCTTGTTGACTTCACTCTTTTTCTTTGTTACTTTGTACGAGCCTAGTCACGTAACACTCGTCTTAATCAAATGCTTAAGTCAAAGAAAACAGTATGCCCGACATGTGGTGCGTTGGAAAAGGCAAATTTTTGTTTGGTAAATGCTATCCGAGCGATCTGAACTCTCACAAATGTGGCGTGCTGTTTCAACTAGGCGAACTGACTCTTTAGATCTGCAACAAAAATATAAACTCTAACAGGATCGATTTCTCGGAAGTAAAACTCGACTAGTATTTTTACAGAATCGATCTCTCCAAGGTAAACCTTGACTAGGACTTTAATAGGATCGATCTCTCGAAGGTAAACTTCGACCAAGATTTTGACAGGATGGATCTCGCGAAAGTAAACCTCGACAACGATTCGCACAGCAAAAAAGAAATAAAACCCAACATATTTGCTCCACGTGGGATAGCGTCCAAAGCAACAATATAAGAAGTTAATCTCTCTTTACTGCGAAGCTGCACGAAAATAACATTTAAAACGAAGCCAGGAAATGACCATGCATATTTTACCGCCCCTGGGGTAAGGTACGATTGTCCAATGGGCAACTTGAGTTAATACTATGTTCAATGGAAAGAGCTCTTCAATTACGACGAAATGTGGGTGGAAAGTCAGAATTCAGAGTAGTAAAAAGACATACAGAGGACTTGAAGTCTACACAATGCATGAATAATGTACCACACCCTATGATTCAAGTACTCACGAATCGTGTAACAAAATTGACAGAAAACAGTTGTATATTAAACCCTAACAAAAACAGCGAGACCACGGTTCCAGAACAATAAAATGAGAGTTCAGCTATATAAGACACAAACTTGGCAAGACCACAATCTTTGCAAGACCTTCTGAAACTTAAGGTTCATCAAGAGAGGAATCTTTGATGAAGATTACAAAGATTTAAAAATCCTTCAAATGATGGCTTCAGATGGTGAAGATGGTGGGTTGCTGAGGCTTAAGAGTGGCAAGCTATCAAGTTTTACGGATGTAGGTCAAAACACGTTAAAAGGTGGAATTGGGGGGGGGGTATATTCCAACGCACCCACAACCCTTGCCCCTATATGCGGGCGCCCATGTCTATCGCTGCTCCCGTTGAAACAGAGGCTCTGGTTGACGATCTTGTAGAGGAAAGATGGATAGCCCAATTTGCAGCATGCGCAAAAAACAAGTAAAAGAAAACAAACGTATATCAGAAAAAAATAGAATGTAAGTTAGACTGAAATACTGAAATTCATAGAGGTAACCGTTCATACGAAATTCTTCATTATGGAAGATAGACATTACATATATAATATTCTCTAAGCGCCAAAAACAGCACATGACCATGTTTATTCAATTAAGCGTTTGAGTGAAAAGTGAGCATTAATTGATCCTACTGACGTGTCAATGGCGCGGAGACTTCCTGCTGGGCTATACTTGACAGTATATTAGTGCAGTAGCTGTAACTTCACATGACTCTTACACGACTGATAAATATAATTAAACTTTCTGTTAATAGCATTTTTCAAAAAAGTTTATTACCTCCCTTAGATAAACCGTGCTGTCTACAATTATTTTACTGCCGCTGACTACCTTGATAAAGCTTTATATTTTTTTATCATTACAACAGCAATTAATCATTGCTACTGTGAGCTATTTAAATGACGATACTCTGTAAAAGTGTAAAGTCCTGTAACTTAAATCTCGCCTGATACAGCCTGGTCCGCCGAAATAGGAAGAACTAGCCTAGCGCGAAGGGAATTCAAGTGTTAGACCTACAATGTGTTAGTATTGTTTCGTCAGAGGATCAGCAGGTACAGAATGCAAGGACAACCGAAACATTGCTCATTCCTCTTGGTGAGAAAATTCCATCGCCGTCGTCATTGAATATTTCTTCCAAAGATCTATGTAACAGCCCAACTTTGTACAGGCAATTACGTTTCCAATTATTAAGTTATGACAATGAAAGCAAAGCGACAGTTGAAAAGTGTTTTGGTTTTCTCTTTTAAATACTAGCACATCTACAGTGTTGAAGTTAACACTATTTTAGAGAAATGTTCACAAAAATGTAGTTTTGTGATAAAGCGATACCGTCCCTTTTTAACAGTAATAAGGTGAACCCTGTGAGTGCACAGTATGGGTCCGTCTGTCTAAAGTCACTGGAAATGTGTATAAAATTAAATCAGTGACCTGTAACGCGCAACGTTTGATAGCTATTGGAGTTGTTTTCAAAGTAGCATTATATATTGCTTGAGTTGGATTTAAATATGTTTATGAGATTTTAAATTCTTTGTCACTTGTTTAATTACATCTTATGATATTTATATTCTAATCGTTTCAATATTTTGTTTCCAAATGATCGAATTTAACACACATGTGGACAGAAACGGGAAAGAACTTCGAGTACTGTTTCTTCTAATTTCAATCCAGAAAAACGTAATAGAGAATCATTTGATATGACTGTACGGATACGGATAATAATGACGATATCAGTGAGTAACGTGCCCCTGGAGTGGCTAACCACAGGCATTTGTTCCATCAGTAAAAAGGTTTGAAACAAATGATAACACTTTATTCCACTCCCAGTTTACACAAGGCAAGTAACTCTAATTGTCTGATACTAATACTATATGCGTTTTTAGTCAATTCTGACTGAATGCTTCTAGATCTTGAATGCTTTAGTGTTAACTCTTCAAATATGCAAATGACTTAGGGGTTATGACCTCAACCTACAAGTGCACAAAAGAATACATGAACAGATTTGTGGCAAAAGATGTGCGAAACGATGATTTTCCATGTGCTCCTGAAAGAAAATAAATTTGTTTGTTTTATTTCTGGGTATTTATTTTTAATATACATAATGCCCCACCATTCTCATTCACTCCGAAGCAGATCAAAAGTGTTGCACTGTAAACGTTCTTAAAGTAGGCAAGACACAAAGCAACGGAGAAACTTCTAGCAAAGTGACCATGAAAAACTCATTATGGCACTTAAATTGTACATATGGGAAAAGTCTGGAATGCCTTCTTTACGGTGGTGCAAGTTATGAGTGACTAAATGCGCAGATACTTTTAAACAATAAGCACGGAGTCATCGAGGGGTCAGATTTCGAACGGCGAGAGTTAGTCACCTTGTCTTAATATGGCAATGAAAGGTGAGGGTGTTATCATTAGTTTCCCCCTTTTACTGATAGAAACAAGTGGCTGCGTGTCTAACGAAGGCAGCAACATGTCATGTAACTACCGAAGACAGAACTAGAGCCTCAGCTACAGTGATGTTTGGAATTGATTTAACTCTTTCGAGGACCATCTATCTGTAAAACAACTCACTCGGTGAAATATAGATTGTCATGGACTTTTTCGACTCAGGCTCCACCCTACTCTCTAAAGAAATACAAACGAAACCACAAAATTCAGACGTGGCATGACCACATGGGGGTATAGTATTGGTGACTGCGTGTCTCAGCTAATGATTAATGGTTTGATTAGTTTGATAAATGTGTTACCAACACCGAATCTCCACAGTCAAACGACTAATCGACAGTATAAAAAAAATAGTCCAGACTTCGGCTCCCCCTGCCACCAAGCTACGAAATTATGGATATAAGCCCTTCTCAGATCATACATAAAACCTACATGACTCAGAATTTCAAAGTTATTTAATTGGTTTACAGTGATTGAATTTTATGACCCACAAACAAATCGCTGCGCTCATTTTAACATATATGACCTATACATTTTTTTGGAGGTGGAGAGTGGTCTCTTTCTTGTTCATTTGCTCCTCTCCAAGATATTTAGTTGTCAGTTGTTTATTCTTTTGAAAGATAGTCACAAATTAGTAATTTCGGATTATAGAAAAATAATATTAGGCGAGCTCTTCATGAGTAATTAGCTTCCATCTTGATGAACTTAGTTTATGTGGTATTCGCTAAAACTTTTTAATAAAACAAAGGTTACCACGAGTTCCAAACAAGTTAATAAATTTTAAAACCATAGAGTAAGTAATATTGTTTCAGACAGCAAGCACTTTCTGACTGACAACCTACAATCTGCTGAATTTAACCTTTGATCCACCATTCAGTTTGGAGTCAGCCATTTAGACAGAATAAAATTACTTGAGAAGCATTTTGATTCTTTCATGGCAAAAGGTCATGATGTTATTTGTATTAGCACATCACACAAAAAGGGCATGATGTTATTTGCATTAGCACATCACATAGGAAAAGGGCATGATGTTATTTGTATTAGCACATTACATGGAAAAATGACAGGATGTTCAATGAATTGGCACATCACATGGAAAAATGGAATTATTTTATTTGCGTTAGCACGTCACATGGAAAAAGGGCATGATGTTATTTGCATTAGCATGTCACATAGAAAAAGGGCATATGTTACTTGAATTAGCACATCACATGGAAAAAGAGCGTGATGTTATTTATATTAGCACATCACATAAAAAATGAAACGATGTTATTTGTGTTGGCACATCACACGGGAAAAGGGCATGATGTTATTTTGCATTAGCACGTAACGTGGAAAAAGGGCATCATGTTATTTGTATTAGCACATCACACGAAAAAATTGAACGATTTTATTTGCATTAGCATCTCATATGGAAAAAGGGCACAATGTTATTTGAATTAGCACAGCACATGGAAAAAGGGCATGATGTTATTTGTATTAGCACACCATATAAAAAAAATGGAATGAGTTATTTGCATTAGCATGTCACATGGAAAAAGGGGAATGATGTTATTTGTATTAGCACATCACATGGAAAAAGGACATGATGCTATTTTGTAGTAGCACATCACATGGAAAAATGACATGATGTTATTTGTACTGGCACATCACATGGAAAAATGGAATTATTTTATTTGTATTACCACGTCACGTGGACAAAGGGCATGATGTTACTTGAATTAGCACATTACATGGAAAAGGGACATGATGTTATTTGTATTAGCATATCACATGGAAAAAGGGCAATACGTTATTTTGCATTAGCACGTCACACGGAGAAAAGGCATGATGTTATTTGTATTAGCACATCACACGAAAAAATTGAATGATTTTATTTGCATTGTGGAAACAGGGCACGATGTTATTTGAATTAGCACAGCACATAGAAAAGAGCATGATGGTATTTGTATTAGCGCATCATATGAAAAAAATGGAATGAGTCTATTTGCATTAGCATGTCACATGGAAAAAGGGGTATGATGTTATTTGTTTTGTCACATCACCTGGAAAAAGGACATGATGTTATTTGAATAAGCACATCAGATCAAATGTATCATACATTATTGATGGCTACCATAACATCAGGGCAATCGTGTTTCGACATACCTAACATTCGATCTTTTGAGAAATCGGGCGGGTACTGCATATTCCTGTTGTTGTTTAGAATGATTATCAAGTCCTCTGTTCAAAACTGTGAATCTGTATAAATCTAACTTTTTTTAAATACAACCTTAGTAGATTAATTGACCAGAGTGACCTTATCTCTTGTCAGTTTAGATTATTTACACTATAGATATTCATGTCAAGATTCTAACTGTTGCAATTTCAATGTAAAAACAGAAACTCTCTAAAATACATGTAACTAGACCAAATTAATTGCACGCTTAAGAACCACAAGCATATTTGGAGGTCAATAATTCCGGCGGTGGTGACATCAACCAATTATTAAACCTTTATTTATATTGTTAAGATACGTCGTGTTATGTACGAATCTTGAATGATCCACATTGACTCTGTGTGATGAGCTATTAACAGTTTAATTACTGGTCTGTCAACTGATTTGCATGAACAGTTTTCTGGCTTATAAATTGCTTTCAAAACCATGCATTCAATATGAGTTTGAAATCAATCTATCAGCTACAAAAACTCCTGATAATCAACTATGAATGACATCTCGCATTTAAACCATTATTGGTTTTTCTTTGTTTGCTTAATTACATCATAATAAAACATAAAATGTGAGATTTTCCGTTTAATGTGGGATTTAAAATTCCTCTCGTATAAAGAGAGAAGTGTACAGTTTCCTAATCATGAATATTAAACGAAGACTTCTAAAAAGATTAAACAACAGTGAATGTAGCTCTCGTCTTCCTTACTAGAGTATAACCTTCCAAACTGTTCGTAGAGCAAAACAAAATGTGAATTTGAATTTAGGAATCCATAGTTGTTATGTTTTATCCCCATATCCGTGCTTGATCCCGAATTTAGGGCGAAGTGGGCAATAATCAAAAGAACTTCTTACTCTTTGGGCACTTTATCTTGATTGTCCCGAGCACTGTTTATGAATCGCTATATCCATAGAAAGTGATGTGAAAATCAATTGTTTTGGGGAAAATTACAAAAATACCGTGTATTCCAATGCCGTTTGTGCAATCTGGACTTTAAGGGGTGTGTTCTCCAACCATTATATTATATAAATCACAAAATGAAAAAAACCCAAACCAAATCTCTATCATTGGTTGAAATAACAATATTTTTTAATGGCAAAGGTTACAACATAATATATGGGTCTTCAGTTTAAATGTATGTACCCGCAAAAGAGATAATCTCTCTCTCTCTCTCTCTCTCTCTCTCTCATATTATAGGCTAAACTACAGGTCTAAATACTTTATCAACGTTTGCAAGGTACTGTGCTGATTTGTCGCTTATATTGTTCCGAGATGATTTGATCGTTTGATAGGTTCTGTGATGACTACTAGATCGCTTGTAAGGTTCTATGGTGATTTGATCGCTTGCAATGTTCTATGCTAATCAGATCGTTTGTAATATGCTTGTATTACGTGTAGGTTCGTACAATAATAACAAGAGAAAAGAGTGAAGTCAACAAGCTTTGTATATTTTAACAGAATAATTTATTTCCCTAGAAAACAATGTAAAAATTGGAGAATAGGACTTACGGTTTGTGAAAATAATCCAAAATTTAATCCTAAGAATGAAAAATACAAGTCCTATCACTAAATAGTTCTATTAGAATCCAGGTTCGAATCTCGACGACGTTCCAATATGGAAGGTGATGACGTCAGATGTGGTCCTTGTACAAATAGCAACAATTCCTCAATTGAATCACAGGTTATGTTTCCGAATAATTCCAGAATAAATTTCCACTGAATTTCTTTCTCCCAGAATTTATAAACAGTACACTCGTTTGGTTTTCTAGAGAATAAATTACTAAATTCAAAAAACAAATGAACTTCAAAAACAATCTGGTTTCAACAATAAAAACCAATCCAGCCTTCAAGGTTTCAAAAATACAACTGACTGACAAGCGCTCAGAAAGGGTATTATATCAAACCAAATTATCATCCCGTTCTCGCGAGATAGATCATGTGGTCTCTTAACACTTGAACAACGCAATAGGAAAAATGTAATTTGTCACGTAGCAAGAACAACAGTCCTATCTAAGAACCAGACTCTCACTCTGAAATAAATTTAAAAATAAAACATTGTTTACTCAGACTAGACGAAATGACCTTGGCAATAGCCAATCGTTTTCGCGTAGTACTTACACTACCGCGGACCAAGGTGAACTAAAAATATTGCCAATGTAACCTCGGCTTCGTCAAGAATTGCTGCCGTACACTTAGACCACGACTTCCTGTTTTCCAGGTAAGAATAATGTAATTAATTATAGTTTAAGATTTTTATGTGAAACACGTTTATAGATTATTTCGTCCGCCTCAGGAAAGCTTGTAGCATGTTTTTATTATTATTATTATTATTATTATTATTATTGCTATACAAGATGAATTTTTAAAAATAGTGGTTCTTGGACTGTTTAAATTTATTTAGACTTTGTGTTAATTTAGAATATTAAGCTTGATTTTTGTAAAAATAGTTTACTACCAACTTCATGCTACGAAATAAATTATTTAGAAATAAGATACCTTCCAAATTACAGAAAATAATATTCTAGTTGAGAATTAAGATTTAATCAAATACATTGATTGAAAATATCCCTGGTACTGTTTTGTAATATTTTACTCGAGCATTTTTGCACCATTGGCAAGCTATTTGGCTTTTAATTCTGAAATGCGGAAATTATAGAAACGGATGAAGTTGCTTAGCTCTAATTAAATAACACATTTTTGTCATGTATTTTAAAGGAATTGTGTGTAAGCTGTCTTCTATATCTAGTGTAGTTTGTTTAATTTTAATAGAATTGCTGCCGTACACTTAAACCACGACTTCCTGTTTTCCAGTTCGATCCAGTACCTCTTCGCACATATTAGCGATGTAACACCTATATCGCTAGAGTGACACCGCCGCTTAAAGAAGTCAGAATGACGCCTTCCTTTCGTTCTCTCTTTCGATCTACGACCACAACAAAATATCGCTCGAGTGACACCGCTGCCCAAAAGGGGGCCAGAACGACATCTTCTTTCTCCCTCTCTTTCGATCTACGACCACAACAACAAGGGAATCAGAACCATCGACATTCCAATTTCCATTTTTTCATTAAATTTTTATTTCCAAAGGACTGTTCACGTTGATATACTTTCGGAGTAACCGAGGTCGGTTCACTTTGGGAGGACACCATACATTACAGAAAATTGAACCTAAGTCAATGGATGTAATACAGTAGGTAATTTTTAACATTCTAACTCTCCGTTACTTTAGCGACAATTTCAGGAATTGGGTGTAGTCAGTTTTTACCGAAGAAGAGCGGTTTTAATTTTTATATCTTGTTCTACAAAAGATATGAAAAATGAATATCATAGTTATATCGAGTGCCCGTAAATCGGTAATTTAAGTGACTATTTATATTGAGTTGAATGACTCGCGCCTGTAAATCGGTAAGTTGACAATGACTGTCTACGTTGAGTTGAATGACTCATGCCTGTAAATCGGTAATTTGACATTGACAAACACGAGTTTAAAGGTCTACTAGAGTGTAATATACACTATATATCAGAATGTTCATTTTTCGCTAAATAACTCAGAAATGTGCATTAAAAATGCATATTTTAACTCACAGAGAAGAAAATGAAGATAATGTGTGCATTTATCGATGTTTTACGGAAAACAATCCGGAAATATTTGTATACATCCGGTGATAATAGGATTTCCGGAAGTGATGTACTGTCGTGAAGTCCCTCAAGTTTAGCGTATGTGGTGATGATGGCTGAATTTAGCGATGATTCAAGCGAATTTACGGCAAATTTGTCATGCTCATTTTCGTCGTGTGAGGAATGTGAACTCCTAGAAGATGGCGAACGTAATGAATCTTAAGAAAATTCTGCTCGCTGAGGTTAGACAGTACGAATTTAAGCCCGAACGAGAATAGAATGTGGACGAGGAACCTAAAGAAGACATAGGTGATAATGAGCCTGAGTAGCGCTTGGGCTATTCGTTCTGGTTATCACTATTATCATTATGGCATTATTATTATTATTATTCTTTCGTTAATGTTATTTCAATTTCATAATGAAAAGAGAAGGGCACGAATTTGGGCGAAACTTGGATGTCTTCAGAGCAGATTGTCATGTGGGCGTGGTTCATCAGTAACTAGTGGTGTTAAAAGTTAAACACTTAAGACTCAGACTGTGAGAGGTGTAGAAATAAATACTTTATTAACTTTATGACAAGTTTGTTCTTTTAAACCGTGATGAAATGCAGACCCCGAATGTACTTTGGGTGTGATTGTTTACTACCCTCCACAGATAGTAAAATTGAAGAATTTTATTAAAAAGAAAAGTAATCATAGACCTGGTGTATCCAGATGTTCAGCAAGCATATATTTTCTCTGTGGGTCTAGGTGTATAATACTAGTGGCAAAGGAAGTATACAGATTTATGGGGAAACAAATCTTGAGAATAATAATAATAATAATAATAATACATTGCTGATTATTATGTTATTGTGGTACAAAAGGAAGAACAAAAGTCTAACCATGCATCACATATACATATATATCATACTTTAACATGCAAGAACTTCTCATAAATTTTACCCACAAGTTTGCTATCTAACACAATAATGAATGATGGAGTGTATTTACCATGTATATTGGTGTACCTGTGGAAATTGCAGCAGTAAAGAAATAGTCGAGAAGTGTAGATGCTGTAAAGAGATTATGATTTTGAATAAGACTGAGGAGGTCAAGGTGGATTGTATCAATTGATCATCCAAGATTTCATACAGTTTGCTTGGATGAATATGTCCTGGAAGCAGCATACTGTGCCTACATTCAGCAATATGGAAATTGCAAGGAAATTCTCTCCGAGTACATGAACACTTTGTAGCCAAAATATTCTTACAATAGTTATGGTGCCACTATCAGGGTCAATTTTGGGACAAGTGATTGCTTTATACGCATGTGAAAATTATGCTTAAAATTCCTGTTCATAAAATCCTTCCTTTATTGACAAAATGTATCAGTACTATCACTTTACTTGAGTGTCGAATTTTTACCAAACCTTTCATTTTGATAATAGATCCTGCTAAAATCATTAGTCCATTATCTTGGAAATTCTCATGAAAAATTCTTTAATCCCCTGTAATTTCATTTCTTGAACAGATTCTATACTATGACATTAAAAACATATTGCTGTCTGTTCATGTTCACATTTGATTCATTTAGCTTCCTAACACTGGCTGTAATAAAATCTAATTTTATGCTAAAGGCATTGACTCTGAAAACATGAAATAAGTAACAGAAAACTGGGATATATGAAATAACATAACTTTATTCAAGTTTAAAAATTTGCTGTATATTCTATTTTCAGTCATAATAGATACATGGCTGCATAGAGGTGGCAATAACTATCAACTGACTACGGCTTCCTGACCACTTCCTCCAGCACTGCCATCAATTCTTCAACATAGTCTGAAAAACAAAATTGTTACCAGTAATTCAAGAAACTGAAAAATGTCATCCACTGCCTATATTCATACCGACAATTTACCAAAGAGAATTAATGGAATTGGAAACAAGATTTAATTAGTATTCAATTTAACATACATATAAATCATAGTTTAATGAATGAATAATAATAATAATAATAATAATAATAATAATTTTTGTTGCGATATATGGTTTTGAATATGTGCTACAAAAAAGACTGTGTTAGCTTTGTTTTGATTAAAATCTTTCAAGTTCAAGTTGCTTTGCTTTAGTTAGTTTCTCCCTTCTGTGTGTATATGTACAGGGCCAGGGAGAAGGGAGCTGTCTGTATTCCTAGTGATATGTTCACTGTCCAACTTTAATATAACTTTAAACATAGAACTGTTATATTACCATATGTGCTTGTATACGAATTTTATCAAATGGTATCATTCAGTGTAGTAAAAATTGCAATATCTACATACCCTTGACTACATGTCACACATCATAATGGTGTGTGGCTCTCATATTCTCTCTGATATATTTCTGTTCTGAACATGCCTGTCTGTAATAATAGTGTCCACCTCCACAGTGGTTCTGCAGTTTTTTTATGGCTCTAGAAAGTCCCTCTTTCTCCATGTCATAACTACTCTTCACTTTATTGATCTGAAGAAAAGAGAAGAAAAAAAATGTGTTGAGCAAAATTAACAATACTTCTATTTCTTGAAATGTGACATCATCTGTACATAGCTTAAATGTGTTTACCAACATTTTAAAAATGGACTTATGCATAAGTAACATTGAAAAAGTAAGCTCATTTTCTTGCATGAGTGTCATGTATGAATGCTGACAAGTACATGAAAGTTTGCAATGCATTTGCTCCTTCTTTTTACTTGCTGGACATTTACTTTTACTAGGTGAAATTTTAGACGTGGTTTTCACACAGAGGAGGATTTTTCATGAATATGTTTATCAATTAAAGTGTATTATTGCTAAATAAGAAGTTCACAAGTTCTTGGTCTACCGAGTCAAATGCTTACATAATCATACTGAGCTTAGTTAATACAATGTTATATCTTTCGTTTGTTTGTTTGTTTTTTAAGTATTCTATCAGTCTGACATTGAACTGCAATACTGCATTCTGGTGTATCTAGTCCCTGTAATAACAGTATGAAAAATGTGTTTCATGCCTTTGCAGTAGATATGGAAGTCACACATGAAGTCTTTTGCATGTCTGAATCATAACTGACAAATGCACCAAATCTTTTTGCTTACTTTTACAACTAAGGGTTGATCATAAAGTTTGACATATTACCAATAAATTGTAGTTTTTCCGCAATAAAAAAATTACGTAATTTAATTATTGACTCGTATGCTGATACCATTTGTGAGGCCTAGGGATTCCATATCAGCTATGAAGCTACACTAACCATGTCAACAGGGAATGAATGGAAAGTTCACTGTGACATCAAAATGCACCACAGGATATGTCACACCATCTACTGTCTTCGGTTCTATCTAGTGCATTAATTATCTTCCGGTGCTGGTTCTCAAAATTCTCATTTAGTACCTTATATATATATATATATAATTAGAGCAGCATTAGAAGGTAAAATCTTTTAACTATGGTTCTGTACATATTGTAAATAATAATACTATACTCTCCACATTGAAGGGCATTAGCATTCACACTCACAAGCAAATGGGTTGTGGGTTTGACTCTGACCTAGACTGTCATCCATTGACACCGTTGTGTATATTCTGACAAACAAGGTAATTTACTCCCAGCGCCTCAACATGAAGGGGTAATTAGCCTTTACAATTAAACACAATCAATACATCAAGTATTCACAACATTTTGGCTTTAGCGGAAAACTTCTTTTGTCATTATTATTATTGTTGAACAGGCATGAAATAAGCATGAGCATGCAAATGAATTTTTTCGCGGGGGGGGGATAATAATGGGGGGTGGGCAAAACTAAAATCCAAGGGACACACACACACACACACACACACACACACGTCATGGTAAAGCAGGATTCATTTTGGGGGGTAGGGGTGGGGCTATTATGGCTTGCAAACACCCTCCCACTATAACCGCCCTCTCCCATTGATCGTTCTTTTTGCTAGGTATATTTTGTGGCGAGAGGTAGGGGCTGACAACCAATAATATAGCAAGATAAAGATGTATAAATATTTACCCTCGCTAGCTCTCGCTTCTGTACAAGCTTCTCTCGGTCTACATGTTGTTAGCCCTGTCGTAAGCCTTGGTTTGTGTTGATCTGGTGTTCACGTACTCGGTTATCTGGCGAGAAAACACGCTTGGTACCGCATTTGGCAGGAGTCGTCTGATAGTCGTAAGTTACTCTCTAATTTTATAGACGGTATCGAAACGTCGTCTCTCAAATGGTCACTGCAGACTATCTCGCCTGTCTCTGGTCGGATAACTCACAGTACCATCTCCTGAATGCAACTAACAACGAAAGTAGAAATGCAGTTCCCTGCAGCATGTCACTTCCTCATTGTCTTTCGGAAATTGCCGAGCGCGAAATCGGCTAGGAGCGTTTATCCTTGCGATAAAAAAATCGATGTTTTGTGGCCATTATTCTCCTTAATGATGAGGTATTTGACATAATACCTTTAAAAATCCCATCTAGAGGATTAAATTTATCTATATAAACGAAAACTGTGTGAGCACACTAGTAGACCTTTAATACGTATACCATGCAACAATAATGGCTGCCATTAGGTAGGCTGTGAGCCAGTTACAACACCTGAAACTAACCAAGTCATCACCTTAGTCAAAGTAAACAGAAATCTGTTGCTAGTATATGCTTCTTGATACGTGTCCAAAAGTTCCACTGACCTTGTAGGCTCTGCTCCTTCTCTGAAGACTTGATCTTATTTGTTGAAGGATCTACTGTTTCCACACGAGCCACAGCTCTTTGTAAATCATACGATAGATAGAGGGTATTCTTGCTTCCTTTCTGCAAAAAATATAAATCACAAATATGAGAAGTCATTATCATCATCATCAACATTAACAACAACGTCATCAATTGTTTTTCTTGCATATTTAAATACAATGTTACTTAGATTTAATTCCGATTCTAGAATATGGTGCAGAATTCGTTCTCGATGTCATAATCAGGACTGAACATCTCAAATTTTATTTTTCAAATTGAGATTTTTTAATTATTAAAAAAAAAATTTCTTTTTGCTGGGTGGAAAACAAAAGATATTTGTCAATGAGCATTTGTCGGCAAAGATTTAAATGCAGTTATTTTATTTACAAAGAATATCGTTGTATTTCTGAGAAAAAAATTCAAGATGTCATCAAACCTCAAATTAATATAAGATTTGAAGAATTCTGTCTTTTTCCATCAGTAAAAACATTCACAGATGTACAGTAACAGGCAATGGCGATATTTTAAATTATTTACAATATTTCCTCTTACGTTATCAGAAGTAATAGAAATTAGACAAAATAAATAACTCTTAAGAGATACTTTTCACTCCTTCCGTGAAACTGTGCAAGATACTTCGAAATCATGCAGTAAACACGTGTAATTTAAATTCTTACAGATCCATTCGACTTCTAAGCTAGAACAGACGACACGCTACGCTTAATAATCTCGTCGTCATAAGGCACGTTTCTTTCCCATGTTACAGCTGTTTTATCGGTAAGGTTTTGTGTAACGTGTACTTTTTGTAATTCTCATATAATCAGCCGCTCTGTGAGTTAAATATTTACAAATAATATTAAAAATGCTAGGTTCATGTCATTGTTTTCTGGATAATATTCAAAACTGCTTAAGCGATGCGCTGGTCGATACCAAGAGTTTAAAAGGAGAGCACTTTGGGGCAGTATGCTTAGAAAACTCAATGTCTGCTAAAGTAGGCATATGAATCCAGACGAGCGTAAAGAAGAAATAAAATCTATAAAAGTGTCACTTGTCGTTCCAATAGTAGACAATAATTGACGTACGGTTTTACACAACTCAAACATGTTAAATCAGTTTGATTATGTACGACTTGAAAGAGTACGTCACATAAAACCGAGAATACCTGGTATGGAAGTGTTAGATTAGCCGAATCAGAATCTGTCCTGATGTGTATGAGAATTGCAGAAGGGTCCAGCCTGACATCAAAGGAAGGACTGTCTGAGCTGGAGGCCCTCGTTCTACAGTTTGATATAAGGATCTGTTTGTCGGTGGTTGAAACTGTGTCTGGTATAAAGGAGAGCTTGGTGAACACTTTGTCCAAAGCCACGTGGTCATATTTCCGGATCAAGATGGCAGAATCACCATTCCTGAAAGTGGCATACGGCTCTTGTTGGCTCGGCAATTTTAAGCTAGAAGAAGTCTCCAGCCACGTGTTTTCGGCTTTGTCCATCATTTCCCCTTGATAAAATGTGATATTTAAATCTATTTTGCATCCTGGAGAAAGAAAAAGAGCAACAGATTTCCATTGAAAATATTTTATGAGATTTATCATTTTACTAAATGTAGTTTGAAGTAAAGAAAAAATCATTGAGCAATTCTAAATTAATAGTGTTTTCATAAACCCGATTCAGGATCAACGTGAAGTCGGAAATACAACATTTTTGCTTGTAAAGTAAACCAGCCAGAAAATTCTCATAAGCGATGCAGTGATTAAAAATACATTTTGTTTTGCAATAGAGGACAGAATGGCTGATAAATCATCGAAATCCACCAAAATGTATATCAGGATGTTTGTTCTTTTAAATAAAATAATGGTGTATAAGTGAATGACCAAATGGTATATAATTCTCCTTGTAGTTTTTAATATAATATTTTCCATTACTGAATCTAAAGTTATTAAAATAGAATAAGCAATTTAGGAATTAATGATTAATACTTTGGCACGCAAAACAGGAAAAATATTTCGCACTTCGCATTATCAAGCATTGCTTGCAACGCATGCCATCTTACCTGCAGTGGATTGGTTTCGTGGAGTGGTACAACCACACGTGGTCTCATTAAAAAGAACAGTTGGGCTGCATGGTTGGGGTTGATGGCCCCGGATGTAAAAATATCGTCCTTCTGGATCATATTTCTCGTACAAACATGCTAAAAGTGAAAAATATGGAACAGAGGAAAAAAACCTTATGACTGGTATAGAAACATGGACATGAAACAGCACGAAGTAAAATCTTCAACAACAACTTTTTTGAGAATACTTCACCATCGAGCTTTTTAATATCAATTTTAAAACTCAGTTCTTCAATATAAAACATGTTTATTCTTTCTGAATTAATGTACAAGAAAAGAGAATAATGGCAAACTGCAACCCCCAAATTAATGAACATAAACGAGTGAAACACGGAAATGTACTGTAAGTTAGAACTGAGAACACATTTGTCATACCGATGGTATAGTATTGATTCAGTTACATAATATCACATAAAAAAGGAAAGAATTACAAAATATATGTCGAAAGAGAAAGTTAGGGCAATTTCATTCCCGAGCATGATATGTCTTGCTTTTGCTAAATCTGTCAACTCTCTCTCTCTCTCTCTCTCTCTCTCTCTCTCTCTCACACACACACACACACACACACACACACACACACACATAGTACTGTAAATAATCACCAAGATTTTCCTATTTATCTTATATTGACTTAAATTGAACATGTTAAAGATTCAGTGTTGTTAATAATTCATCGTATCTATTAAAACTACTTTTTATTTCAATGAACTGATCAGGGCAGATCTCGTGGTCGCATGATGCGTCTAGTAAACACGTCTGGCTTTGATTGTCATAGCGATAACCCCAGGGGCAACAGGCAGGCTGTGGTTGGCCACTCCCGCAGTAAATATAAGTCCTGCAGTTGTTGTCATTGTAACTGTACGATATCTTCGTGGAATCCGCACAAAGGTCTGAAATTCAGAGAAAAAAAAGCTTGAAATTCTGACTAAATACATCTAAATTCGTATTTGATCAGGTACTAGCTAATTTCAGATTTTCACGAACCAGTTGTGTACACTAATTGTTTTACTAATGCTCTTTCGTAAACTTTTTAACACTGAATGCCCCGAATAGTACATTTCTAAAACATGTGTTAAAGCAGATGTAAACCTGCCAGGTAAAGTGACCTTGTGGAGTTTTCCAGTTTAAAATTACGTCCGAAAGATTCGGTATGAAAGAATAACACATTTTCTTTAGTTAAAACGTTTACAGAAATAAGCATTAGAGAATCTGAATCCCGAATATTTACATTCGGATTTAGTTAATTAATTTGTAAGTTAATCTTTTTTTTTTTTTTGTTGCCTTCCATGGGGATTCAATATTGACTCGTCAGTTTTTTTTTTTGATGGCTTTCAAGAGGATACATTCTTTATGCGACTATATTTTTACAGATACTAGTTCTAACAACAGTTTATATTTTATAAAACACTCATGACATATCTTTATTTCATCCAAGTTCAATGATAAGTTTGGTTACACTGCATGTTTGCTTGTCATTTTCTCTATTAAATCTTTTATTTCGTGTTTTGCCTTTCTGTCTAGTTTAATTAAATTGTAACATACACATATGGGAACATGAATTACAGAGAAAAAAAAAAACTTTTGTCGTAACCCGTAAACATTAAGAAATATGCCTGTTTCATATACTTTATCAAAGCTTGAAAGAACTTAGCAACTCCATCTGCGATACTCGACGTGGGAACTCCTTTTTATTTGA
>JAECUM010017761.1:0-26241 GCA_016617855.1 Megalonaias nervosa
TCCTGGGATTGTAGGGGCCAACAGCATTGGCGCCTTGCGTCAGTTGCTGGCCCATCAAAACAGCCAGTACTTGCATACAGTCTGATCAGGCCATGGGTCAGTCACAATTCAAACTAAAGTTATGCAACCACAAGAACAAAGCCCCTCCCCCTAATCCACTCCACAAATGAAACGGATGAAGTGGAGACAAGGGCAAAGCAAAGAAGTCTACTTTTGCCACCCCTCTTCCCAAACAGGCAAGGGAGAAGCCATATGTGGAGACACATCACTTCTCCTGCAGAGCATACCTTTTTCTTTACTACATGTAGGTACTTGATTGGCCCTCTTTTCAGAGGCCTGGTCGAATACCACAAGATCAATAGATCCTCTCTATAATGAATGAGGGTTTGCATCTACACTTCACAGAACTTCCCCACTCTCAAGGACATCCATCTTCTTCCATCAAACATATTAAATTTAAAGGAACAAGTACACACCCTTCTTCAGAAGGGTACAGTAGAGATTGTTCAGAACATCCCATCTCCAGCTATCTACTCTTGGACTCATGGTTATTTATGGTCCTCAAAAAGGGTGAAAAACAGGCTTATTATAGAGTTTTACCCCTGTAAACAAATTTCTGCTAGAGGAAACTTTCAGGATGGAAACAGCAACTTCAGTTAAAAACACTCTCAAACTGCCAGACTCCAGGGCAGATTCAATTGAATTTCAGAATGCACACTTCCACATCCCAATTTTTCCTTTGCATGAAAAATATTTTCAGTTCTCAATCAGACAGGAAGTATTTCAGCTCTGAGCCATGCTGTGCAGTCTAGCCTCAGCATCCCATGACTTCACCAGAGTCATGGGAGTAATAACTGCACACCTAAGGTATTTGGGAATTCCATTAATCTAGTATTTCAACAACTGGCTGCAATACAACAGCAACAAAATATCCCTATTAAATCACATGACCTGTATTTGATCGGATCCGTAGTGACTCATTTAGGGCTCATTCAAACCTTAAATATTCCATCTCGTTCTCTCTCAGGATTTCATGGACATAGGAGTGAATTTCTTTACCTCTTGGGGCTGAGTTCATGTTGGCCCAGAGAGGGATACACAATCATGGAACTTTTAAGGACATCACAGACCAAGACTTTGTTGTCAGCTCATCTGTACCTCTGTCTTAGGGAACATTGAATTCTGTGGCCAACCTGGTATTTACGTTATCTTCAGTTTTTCCTATTGGCAGTTTGGAAACCCCACAAGGATGCACTGTCAGATCAAATTTCTCTTGGGTTGACATATAAGTATCACCTCAAGTGGTTGTTCAGTCAAGAAAAGTTTCTGAAGGGAGTTTGCATAAATGCTCCAGAATCCCACTCCTATCTGTACATATCAGATTGCTGGAGGGGGACTCATCTAGAGCCAGAAGGAGTACTTTGCCATGCTCAGTTGTCACAGGATGACATGTTAAAAATTTAGAAATGAAAGTTGTGTTCTTTACCCTGAAGGGTTGATAGAACGTGTCAGAGGGCATTGCATACCTCAAATGATAAGTAGGTACTCGTGCTCCTTCTCTATGTATGGATGTCTGGAACCTTCTACTTTGGGCAGAGTCAGAAGGGAATTACACCCAGAGTTTGTCATATTCCAGTGAAGATAAACATTCTTGCGAACATTCTGTCCAGAACAGGCAAGCTAGTCCAAACAGAATAGTCTCTCTGCATCAAGCATCTCCAAGAGACACTTAACAGTGGTCTTCTTTGCAACAAAACTCAACAAGCTCCAAATTTATGTCTACCCAGTCCCAGACAAAGCAGCCTGGGCAGTGGATACCTTCAGCACGAAAAATTGTTTATGCATTCCCACCCATCAGGTTGATTCCTCAAGTACTGCAAAAAATCGGGACATCCACAGCACAGATCATCCATGTCCTATCATTTGACAAATTAAGGGTATTACCTCAGTGGGGCAATCTTCTCTGACAAAACAGAGCTATTCTACTTGACACCAATCCTCAGATTCTCCACCTTCATGTCTGGTTCATCTCCAGGAATCTATCCATTAGGCAAAATTATCTAGCAAAGTTACTGACTGCATCATACAGGCTCAGTTACATTTTACATCTAAGGTCAAAGATGCAAAGTAGAGAATATTTTGTGACTGATGCACTTGGAAAAATATTAATCCTTCCTGACCCTCTCATGCTGCAGCAACAGATTCTCTTCTTTTCCTTTTTGAGAAGAGATCTTATACAACCTCTACGATCAAAGGTTATAGGGATGCTCTTTCACAGTTAAATTTTCCAAATCTCAATCCGTAGGTTCAGATCCTTGCTTATTGGATCTTGAGTACTTTGACCCATGTCTTGCTTGTTGACACCAAAAACTAAAGCTTTGATGTTTTGATGTGCTGAAAACATAATTGCATTGCTCTGTCCTGGGAACTTTATGATTTATTTACTTTTCGTTGGAAAATAAACTTGTTTCTTAATTTAATTTCTCATCTTGAACTGCAGTTTTTGATACTTGCTTGTTACAATACAGTGGTAAATGTTTAATTGACTCAGCATTGTGTTTTTAAACATATTCAGTGCCAGCTAAAGTTTTGATTGGTCAAACATAATTATGATGCATTGTCTTTGTAAATTCTTGCTCGGACACTGTAGTATATTTCAGAGGTGTTGTGATAGTCCAGATAAGTGTAAATGCAGGACCCAAACTTTAATGTAGTATTTTGTGTTTGATATTGAATCTGATCAAATGTAGTCAGACAAAGACAATATGAACCATGTTAGAACTTGTACTCTGCGAAAGACAAGCTAATCTTCATTGCCTATGAGGCAGCACATAGTAACAGAGATGCTGGGATCAAGTTCATTGTAGGAGAGTCTTCTATTTGGGAGTGGAGAAGAATGACATGAGGGTGTACAGCGACATTTTGAGAGTGCCAGTAATGACGAGGAATCTGAGGGATTTGATGCAAGGGCCTGAATTCCATCAACAAGGTGAACCTTAAAACAGCCCTTTTAAGGGCCAGTCATAAATGTACTTTAACTATTGCCACTTTTTTCATTCTTTCTTTTATGGTATCTTTCAAAAGTTATTGGTTATGATCAGGTGCCATGTACTGACAGGAAAGACCAGATAAATGGCAAGGTACTAGTTTATTGTAAACAATTCTAACATTGTGTAGGAAATGATGATCAGTGAACTAGCCAAAAATGAGCGACTATTGTTGAATGAAGAAAACGCTGAAATTATCAAGATTTAAAATATATCATACCACAAGTGCATTATATGGCAGAGCTTTCTATGTGATTTTGGGTCAAAGATCAGGGTGCTCATTATACATTACAGCATGTTGTACACACCAAAATGATACACATCTATCACAGAACATTAACAGTTTTATTTGAAGATGATATTGGACTAAGGTGATAGTATGAAAGTTTTTTTTATTCTTTTTAGAGTTACTTAAAGTACATTACAGTGTAGCATATGAATTTTCTCAGTTTCACAACACTGTGTATAGATTACACATTTAACTATGATAACACTGACTCATCCTGTGTATGAATTAGTTTTCTATAACAACACTTACTCATCCTGTGTATGAAAACAGTTAACCATAACAATACTTACTCATCCTGTGTATAAATTACAGTTAACCATAACAACACTTACTCATCCTGTGTATGAATTAACACAGTTAACCATAACAACACTTACTCATCCTGTGTATGAATTAACACAATTAACCATAACAACACTTACTCATTCTGTGTATGAATTAATACAGTTAACCATAACAACACTTACTCATCATGTGTATGAATTACACAGCTAACTATTGTAACACTTACTTGTCCTGTTTCTGCCTCATTTTCATTGTCACTTTCAGTACTCCAATAGTTAACTTGTTGTAAATGGTGCTGTCACGACTCCAATATCTGACTCATTGTCATTAACACTGTCACCACTCTAGTAGCTGACTCGTCAGTGTCACTGTCATCACTGCAGTATTTGACTCACTGTCTGTGTCACTGTCATCACTGCAGTATTTGACTCATTGTCATTGTTACTGTCAGCACTCCAGTAGCTGACTCATTGTCTGTTGTTGTTGTTGTTGGGTTTAATGCCATTTTTCAGCACAAGATAGGCTATACATGGCAGCCAGTATAACTGGTGAAGGGAGAATCCTGGAAAACCCCATGAAGAACGACCCACGAGAAGCTACTGGCAAGCTTTCTCACGTACCCACGTTAGCCGAGCCTGAGACTCGAACCCATGCAGACAGAGGTGAGATGGCAGTGATCCGGAACAGTGAGTGCTTTAGACCATTCAGCCACTCAGGGCCCCCCTCATTGACTGTGTTGCTATCAGTACTCTGAAATTTCTCTCAGTGGCATTGTCACTGTCAGCACTCCAGTAACTTAATGTCATTTTCATTGTCTGTACTGCAATAGCTGACTCATTGTTATTATCTCTGTCAGCACTACAATATCTGACTAATTGTCATTGACACTGTTAGCACTGCAATAGCTGACTTGTTGTCACTTCAGTAGCTGTCTTGTCAGTGCCACTTTCATCACTGCAATAGCTGGCTTGTCATTGTCAGTGTCAGCACTCCAAAAACTGATTCCTCAGTGTCACTGTCAGCACTCCACTAGGTGATTTATTGTCACTGTCATTAGATGCTGAAGTGCATTTCTTTACTCTCTTCTTATTCTGTCCCTGATATGTTATTGGAGGTTTCCAAACAGTTGTCCATATCTGCAAATTCTTCCAATATGATTTCATCCAGTAGTGGTTCCACTGACAAGTGCATGTCTTGTTCGCTGTCTTCACTCTCATTACTGATGTCCTGAACACAGTTTAAGAAACACACTGAGCAAAGAAACCATTGACATCTTATCACACATTAAATCCACACAATGGCATCAAGCACAGTGACGTTTTTTAGACACTACACCTGTTACAGAGCACTCTTCCATTTTGCAAATGTTCACTTTTACAGCCTGAATTATCCCTGCATCACAAAGTTCTGGGGTTTTTTTTGTATTTTGAGGCAGAAACACCGGTTTTACACTGCAGAACAGAACATCTGGATGCATACAACAGCTGTCCATGAAAACATTTTATTGTTAACAGTTGCCAGCCAGTTATGAATAATGTTGCAAATCATCCAACACTTTCAGTTGACTTTGTAGGTTGCCCCAACCAGAGAACATAAATTGAATCCTCCAAAACATCTTGGGTTATGTCACTTGCCTATAAACAAGGGGTAATGTTTTTCTCGTGTTGAACTACATGCTACCAATAGTGTAAACCTCCCACTTCATGAGCATCATTTTGAACTAATGATCTTTCAAATAGTCCTCTTTAAAAAAAATCCTGTTTCATCAGCATTTAAAATATCATATACATGTACATATGGGGTGAAACGATTAATCTGTATATTGATGCATCGATACTTTTGCGGTACTGATACACTTGTCAATACAAGTGGTGGAAAATCAATATAAAATGATGCTTACCATATGTGTTTTTTAATCTTAAGCAGTCAGAATTTGTATTAGTCATTTGCCTTGTTGCCTCATTATTGTTTTAATTGAGAATTCGTCTTGACAGCTATTGCCCCCACCCCACCCTGCAAAGTCCATGGTAATTATTTTACTACAACAGCTTGTTCAGCATAAAGTAGCTCAAGTTTCCTCTGACCCTTGCCACCCCATTTTTGATATTTGAATATTTATGTTGGGGTTTAGGGTCAGAGCCAATTGTCTGTCGAAAAGTTGGAGTTCGCCAAAACCGTACAGTGTCAGCAAATTTAAATGCTCTTACATCAGGCCACATCTGCATGAAATCAATAGGAATATGATTATTTTCTCAGAGATTGCGAGTATAACATTCGTTACATTTTTAATCTGTTGATGAAATTTGACCAGGAACTCGCCATTTGCATAGCTAGTCACATGACATAAATGGTTCTTAAACTAACTTTCATTGGCACTTTGGTGCATTGAAAAAAGCACTATGTCATAGTTTGACCTTGCATCAATGAGGGTATCCAGAAAGAAAAAAAAACAGAATTCCCAGCATGCTTCATCTTCAGATGACAATTTCATTCAGCAAATATTGGCTGTTGATAGTTATGATGGCAATAATTTTTAAGGTTATGAAGTATGTCAGATTAATGGAGCTGAGAAAAGTGTTAATGGATATACCAGTGGGTGGTTTTGAGCCTGAAAATGGTGTTAAATACAAGTCCACTGCACATGCTGGGTGGACAGAAACAGATGCATGCTGGTCAATCACCCTTTCAGCCAAATTAAAGTACTGACAATTTAAAAGTAGAAGGCAGTATTCATTTTTTTTCTCCAACAATTTAGCCCTGCAGGATCATGTGCTTCTAAACTTTATTTTCCTATTTTATTTTCAAACTGAGAATGAAATAAATGAAATTAAAGTAAAGATATTTATTTGATCAAAATAGTTCTATCTGGTGGCTAAAATGAGTATTGCATCTGATCAGATGGTGCAGCCTAAAATGTTGAATATGAATAACTGACAACTAACAGGTAGCCTGTTTGAAAGTAGTGTTGTTATCTTGTCATGGATAAGAATGGCATATAAAAAGATGCCAAGTATATGTCTGTCTGTAATCTGCATCCTGGAAATGCAATCAGTAAATCACAAATGAGCACCAACTACAACTGACAGACCTTCTAAAGATGAAAAGACCATCAAGTTAATATGCATATCAATAATGTATCATAGGCTTTGTATCGTGAATCGTATCGATACACAGCACAGGTGTTATCATTTCACCCTTAATGTAAATGATGGTGATGGTTGTTCATCTTTTTTTACCAGTCATTATCTGACTGTAAATTAACATCTACCAATTCTCCACAGTCGAGTATACTACTGTACTGTATATGAACCTTTGAATTGATCAAGTATGTCTGTGACTTCTCCCATTAAAGACGGAATGGTTATTCATAATGGGAATTTTGATGACTTCATTACTAGAATGGCAGTTAGTGACTTGTAATTTAGTCTGGTTTATGGTCTGTAGCATATAGTGCTGCCTGTAGATTTAAGGAAAATGGTAGCCAGATTCATGTCTTGTTTATTTTCAGAACAATCTGTACTTTGCCTGTGCATTTTTGGTTGCAAGGGTTAAACAAATGTCAGTAGTGTTGATATTGGTTTTTGTGATGCAGTCATTCATGGCAATGTTGAACTGCACTTTTTGCCTAAAACTTATGGCTGATGATCACATTCAGCAGTTTGTTGCTCATAACAGTGCATTTATACAATGACATCAATCCGTGCATGGCGATTGTGGTCATAAATGTCATGTTGTCACTAATACAGACCTGCCAACTCTTAACGATTTTGCCATAAGTCTTACGAAAATTACCCTTAAAATACGGACTTACGGCATACAAACCAAAACTATGGAAAAGTGATCATTGCCAAAAAATCCGGATAATTGGTTCATCCATGTTTGATATGGATCCGGGTTTCATATTAGAATTAGTAAATATAGTCAGGGAACCAGACTAACTTTACAGCAGCACCCCAGATGCTTTAAACTGCATATATTTGTTCATGCAAAGCATCTGCATGATCAAACTGTTGATTATAGAATTTTTAAAATTGGCGTCCAGCAAGCGATGCATGTTTAAGATGAAAGGGAAAATAAGCTTCTAAAAGTGTTAATAATCAACACAGAAGAATAAAAAAAAAGTATCCAGATTCTTGTGAATAAAAGCTGGAAAGGACACAATTACGTTTATTGGACATCACGTGCCAATTTGAGTATGTCTCGTGGTGGGAGATATGATTGCTGTCATCACGTGAAATGGAAAAAGAATTTCCAAGAATTATGTCCAGTTGAGAGATAGCAACAAGCCATTGAGTTGCATAGGGTTTGGAACTAAAGTTTGTGCAACTGTACTAGTGGTAAGTAAAGTCTACATGTACTTTACAAACTTTTCAATTGAACATAATGTTTATTGTTGCTGCGTCAAACTTTTATTTACTTTTCCAGCTTTACAGCAGCAGTTATTGATATTTTGTTACACCTTACTGAAAACTGGTCAATCTTACGGGGAAAGATCAACTGCCTTACTGAGACAGGCTCGTCAGGGTTGGCAGGTCTGCTAATAATACAGGATTGTTTAAATCTGGTTTTACTGTATCTTTTACTGGTGTACTACAAGGAGCTACATTGCTTCCACTTTCATTGTAATATTAAGCACAGATTAAAGTGAAGTAACAATCAGATTGGAACTTAGCCTCATGGGGCACACATTTTTTATTGTCTGATCTTTTCAGCTTTCAATGTTGGAGATTACAGGAGAGCCGCAACGAATGAAAAATGTCATGATTTTTTTCGTGCCGACAACAAAGAAGCAGAAGATCTAAGGAAGTAAGTACATTTGTGTGTGCTTGCTTCGTCCTTGCCTCCCAACAGCTTTTGTTGTAGATGTGATTTCACTTTTTCAGTTTTCAATGTTGGAGAATATCGACGAGCTGCAACAGACAAGTATCGAAGACATGAATTTTTCCTCCAAACTAATGCAGAAGCTCAAGAAATTCGTCAGTAAGTCCAGCAGGGGGTTATATCGAGTTATGTTGTGTAATGTTATTAAAAATATTTTTAAGTTGGCCATCTCCACCACGTATTTGTATTGTAATATCTAGACTAAAGATAGTACATGAATAATAGTCTCTGTTTTATATCACACAACTCTTTTTTTGTCTCTCTTTTTTTGGTAGAAAAACATCAAACAGCTAATGTTTTATTTTGGCAACAGCATCAATGTTTTTTTAAAGTTTGTGTGCAAGCCTATAACTCAGAAACTGTCTGTGGAAATTTGATGAAACTTGCCATTAATATTTGAGGAGTGGGGGAATTGCCTTTTTTCCAAGAAATTAATCCCACCCAAGATCAGAGTGGAAGTTGGAAACACCCTTGAATTTTGACAGGTTTTGATAAAATACAATGCACTTTTTTAAAATTTAATATATGCTTCTATATTTGGAATGTTGCATAAGTAGAAAGTTAACATTCTTTTAAACTGTGTCATGCCCCAGTGTCTGTTCTTACCCTCCTAATCCCTGCTCCTGGGTCATAACTTGGAAAACACTGAGATCCAACCATTTAACAATTTTAGTATTCACCTAACAATTTTGTACTCCAGAAAAAGCCAGACTTTTACAGTTATTTCCGAGAAGTCAGAAAAATATGGTCACATTTTCCAATCCATATTACCATCATCTCAAATGAGGTTGGAGCTATTTTTTCCTCTATGTTTCCTGGTTGCAATTGAATAAACAGCTACAGCTGTGCCAGTCTCACTTCATATGCAAAAGGAAATGAGTAATATCCTCTGTAACAAATATGTATTGAGTTCCAACAGTTTGTCTAATCCCATTGTAAATAACTATCCGAATAATGATGTCATTCCCATGCCAAGTCCACATCGGAGCCCTTCATCAGTATTCCTACCATTTCAGCCTGGCCTCGGATAGAAACTTAAAAGAGTCGATCAGCTAATTGAAATCTTCCATGATGTAAAATTTGAAATCACGAAATTTTACATCACATATGGGCCTGCTGCCCCATGCATCTCAGAATTTGTAACTACAGTGATCGTAGTGAAAGTGAGTGACTCTTGCTTCATGCACTTAATGGTCACAGGCCACCTATATATTGTACAAAAATGTATGATATTATTATAGTCATTTTAGAAAAAGCATTTGTCATGTATGCACACCATAAAAATGTTTAATTAAACTTAAAAATCTGCTTTTTTTAAAATTAAAAAATTATTCAGCAATCTTTGTAAACGATTGGTAGTTTCCGCATGCCAAAAACAGATATGACGTACATTTATCCCTTCTATTCAACCTAGCCATTCAAGTGTTTAATTTCCCCATGTAAATGTCTATGTGATATATCTTACGATTGTGCTTTTGTACAGCAAATAAAGTGCACTGTCTTGCATATGGATGTAACCAAAAGAGTGATGTTGGGACAAAAGGGTTCTTTCTTTTTCCAAAAGACCCTTTTTATCACAAAAAAATGTGGATTGAAGCTATGGGATCGAATAGGGTGAGGGATGGAAAAGTCCTAAATCTTCCTAAATCCCATAGAAAGCTCTGTGGTGAATATGAGAAGAGGGATAGAAAGAGCGCAAGTGAAATATATCAAATAAAAGGTTACAGTACAGTAATGTTACTGCTGATGTAAAATATTAATGTTTAAAATAATCATAATACTTTTTGAATGTGCAGAGTGTAGATTTTGATCAAACTCTTTATTTAGCATTATTATAACCAATATGAACTCGAAATGATTTTAAAAAAAAGAAATATGAGGTATTACTCTGGGACGTTTATCATTTGTAGGTGTACAAATCTGTAGAATCATATAGAATATATACCTTATTTATCGTATATAAACTTTTTTTTCATCAAGGTACATGTCCCATGACTTAAGAAACAAAATAATTTTGTGTTGAATTAGTGCCCCCTCCCCCTTTGCAAGGTACAAAAAAATTGATAAACATACACTTATTTGAAAATAAAATGAAAGAAACTAACCTTGCATTTATTCCTTCTTTTTTCATCATGTGAAATTTATTAAAGAAAAAAATACTCTGTATATGTAGCAGATGCCGGCTTGCGTATGCATCCTTACTGTAGTGTATTGCTTATGTCAAATAAAAAAATCGCAAAATAGACAAAAATATCACCTGATTGCTTGAAGGCACCTGCCATTCATGCATGATATGTTATAAGGTGCAAAATGACCAAGATTGTATTGTATCAAGGGTAACTATACGATAGTACATGTATCTTGCAAATAAAATCATTATTTGAAAATACATTCACTGTGAGTGAAAATGATAATCTTTTCGCTAGCATGGGTTACAAAAGTATTATTAAAGCAAGTTATTGCTGTTTATACTATTTACCCTACAAATATCGGTGAATGTTTGTATCAATTATGATTACATATGGCAAACAAATAGAAGCCCGGGTGATGAATAAACACAACTGGCAGCAAGCAATAAACTCGTTGCTTAAACTTACCAACAGGATATCAAATACAAAGGTTATTTTATTACAAAGAAAGCCAACCCTGGAAACTGATTTTATATTCTTTTTAGTGTGCCGATTTTTTTTTTTTTTTTATTAAGTCGGCCAACATAAGGAAGCCAACTTTGGTTCCTTTGGATTCTTTTA
Source organism: Megalonaias nervosa (assembly GCA_016617855.1). Classification (NCBI taxonomy): domain Eukaryota; kingdom Metazoa; phylum Mollusca; class Bivalvia; order Unionida; family Unionidae; genus Megalonaias; species Megalonaias nervosa. The sequence goes on from JAECUM010017761.1 coordinate 11,253, forward strand.
AGTAAGCCGATTTATTTATTTTTTGCAAAGTTGGCCGACATAGGGAAGCCAGCATTGATTCCTTTTTACCCGTATTAACAGGAATTTTGAAAATAAATTGAAACAATGGAACAGTTTTAAAAGCAACACAATCTAGTGTGTCATGCACTCATATCGATATAAGGCTGAACAGTAAATTAATTTCAGTAGTTTCATCTAAATGTTCCCTATCCATAATTTATAGTGTTTTATTTTTCGACAGCAAGAAGCATGTACTTCGTCTTGTGGGGATAAATGTATGTTATTTCCAGTTGGCATCCTCTATAGGTGGGAAATTGTAGCAAAGGGGAGGTAACAGCATTGTATACTTCTATTTCGAGTAATTAAATTATTATTCCTTCTTTACACTTGATAATTTTTTTATTCTTTTTTGTGGGAGTATAACTACTTTTAATTATGTAATGCAAATCTGATGTAAAAAGAAAAATGTTAGAGTATGGCCAGTGACCTTTAATTCATAAAATGGGATATTCATGTGTATATTAGCCGATCATTATATAATTTTTTCAGGATTTACCATATGTACTTGCTTATAAGTCTAGTGAAATTGCAAACAACAAATATCCAGATCTTCCATAGCATAATGCAGCTACAGATTAAAAAAAAAAGGTCTGTGCTGTTTGTTCTACTGATTAATTCTATAGTCCAAGTCTATTAACCCGTTTGTTTGTACCCCCCTACTGATTTCAATAACGAAAACGTTTAATATGGTAAAAAGTGCACAGAACTAAGTCGATTGAATCATTGATTTATAATTTCTAACCTGACTGTGACCAGAGTGGCACTAATACTGGCATCCACTTGCACCTTTCACGCTTAACGGACTTTCCATACTAACACGGCGCCATATTGCATACACTATGGGCTAGTTTATTTCCATCAGTCAACATAATGACGCAGTTCATCCTATTCGGTAACTGCCGGATAATTCCGTAAATTTCCTTAACGTTGAGAGTTTGGAATTACATCCCTTTGCACACATGAACATATTAATGAAACTGCTTGTTAAATTCACGTGAAAGGCAAATTCATTGTTGTCATTCTTTTCCTTTGCTTGATTCGACACTGTAAATATCGGAAGCAGACGACATCTATATGTACATCTGTAGTTGTGCACACACATCTTTGCTGAAAATGGACTTGTCCAGGAACTGGAAATGGATCTCAAGCATGTCCGTCTCTTATATTGAAAACTTCCGCTAAGCATGAAACGCACAGACAATGACGGTGTTATGGCCATTCTACTCACAGTCTGGTTAGAAAATATAAATCAGTGAATGAATTGACTAAGTTCCTTGCACTTTTTATCAAATTAAAGGTTTCCGTTATTGAAATCGGTAGGGGGGTACAAACAAACAGGTTAATAGACTCGAACAAGCTTCACAGACCTATATCTGCCAGTCTGGGTCTGTGCATTTTGCAGTTGGGGTCTTTAAGCAAGTATAAACGATAGGATGAATTTCATACCAAAAAGGTTGAAATGTTGAGCAATTTATTTTGTTTCCAATTAAGTACAGTGATTTTGAATTATCAGAAAAATGATAGTTATATTACTAAAATGTCAGTATCATAGTAACTCGATCTCGGTTGCTAGATCATGTCTTGTTGTTAGCGTTAGAAAATCAGGATCATGACTAAACACTTAACGTCTTGTAATGATAACTCTATACCATCTAGCCATCAAGGTCACATTACTATATATATATATATATATATATATATATATATATATACATACATACATACATACACACACACACACACTATTTCAGCATGCAAAGGTCAAATCATTTATTCATGCAACCTGCATCTCTCTCCGCCCATGGGGACTGGTCCCTGCATTATAACTTAGAATCCATACAATGTATATGTATAGGTTATTAACTGAGTATTGAAAAATATGACACACATGATCATGTGGTACGGGATGTCTGAGCTTCACAGGGCATTCTGCGCCACAAGAGCAAGGGCCTAATAGTTTCTAATATTCATTTGATAACCGTTTTATTACTTAAAAACAAGCATAATAAAATTGTTGTATTATTTTATAGGAATAATGTACTTGAAACAAAAAATTATTTTATCATTTTATTGAATGTTTAACTTGTTCATTTTATGAATGAACCTGAACACAATGCATTTATGTAAGCTGCTTTACTGCATTGGAAGTGTCTACATGCGTTAAGTGATTATCATTCGACAGTGAACAAAACCAAGTTTGTCAAAGAGGATGGAATGTCAGTGCAACCAAGGAAACACAACAAAATATTAATATTAGATACAGAATGATGCAATATATTAATGAAAATTGAAACATACCATTATGAAAAAAGATGAGCCATAAAAATTATGTCTAGGTTTTTGTTGTTATTGTCCATATTCTGTGTTGCTGTGATGGTGATGGATACATTTGCAAGTGCAGTGTGTGTAATGATCGTCTTTAATCAATGCTGCTGTCATGGTGGTGGATAAAGTTTCAAAGTACATTTGTGGTCCATTGGTCTTGAAGAATACTTGAAAATAAGGATATTTTTATTCTGGAGTCACATGTGTTTCATTAAATCCCTAGTACAGGATAAACAGGATAAAACAATGTTATTCAAAATGGATAAAAGTGCGCTATTTATGTGAAAGTTTTTGATGGATTCATTGTATCAGAGGTCAGTTTGATTTGATCATGCTCACTCTCGTACTGACAGCACAGCTATGTGTAATGATCACTAGCCATCCATATTCAGTTTTGTATCTAAAAAATTTTTTATAGTATTTTCCTTGCAATTCAAGTTATTAGTTATACAGTAAAACCTGTCTTGAAAGACCACTACTATGTGAGACCACCTGTCTTGAGAGACCACATTCTCAGTGCACAAATTTATTGATTATATAGCATGGTGACATGTTATGAGAGACCACCTGTCTTGAGAGACCATAATTGTTTGGTAAAAGAGGTGGTCTTTCAAGACAGGTTCTACTGTATTCAGATTTTCTTTATTTAATTTGCAAGATAAAATTTGCTCTGGATGAGAGCTAGATGTCCTGATTCTTCAGCAGTGCTGTTAGGTAGTAAGGATTAAAGTCAGTATCGTCCTGCAGTGGTCATCAGCTTTATCGCCTTTTCTGTTTAGTCATACCCAGAAGTAGTTCATCGGCTACAGGTACATATTTACCATATGACAAAGCAGCAACTACTTTTTACTTAACTATGGTCAGTATCGCTGTATATTGACTAGTAGCAACATTTAAATCTTGGAACTGTTTACAAACTGCACAGTGACTAGATATTACAAAAGGATTTTACTTATTCAGTCAACATTGGTTCCAGGGCCTGTCCTTGCTCCAAGGGGTCAAGCCTCTATGTCAGGGGTCGGCAACCTACGGCATGCATGCCACAAGGGGGCACATCAAGAGGTTTTGTGTGGCATGCGAAGGGGAACCAAAAAACTAGATTTTAACAGTGTTGCTCTCTTATTGGTGGCACACACTCGTTCAGTTTGTAATTAATCCAGAAAAAAAGCACGCTATGCAAAATAGGTTGCTGAACCCAGCACTATGTCATAACTTGGAAAACACTGAAATCCTCACCCTATCAACCATATATATATATATATATATATATATATATATATATATATATATATAGAATTGGGATTAAAAAAACCCAACAAACTCCGATAATTCTGTGCAACTAGTTTCGCATTTAATACATGCTTCTTCAGGTATGCATCATCTTTTACACCACCTAGTGGACGTGATTCCTATTTAGATTTTTATATTGAAATTATCACAAAAGAGATATTACATTGGAATCATCAAAAGTGATATTATAGTAATAATTCTAAGGACGAAATTAAGTCTTTATATAATCTAATGAATGATGACAGTAAAGTGATTAAAACGGCTGATAAATCAAACACTTATTATTATTATGAATCAAGAAGATTGTGTTAAAGAAGTTGAACATCAATTAAATGATGAAATATACCACAAACATATTAACGAAGACCTGCCAATAGAAATTAAATTGAAAATTTCAACATGCATTAATGAGATCGCTAAAAATAATAATTCTGTATATGAGGAATTTGATACTTTCCCTCTTAACATATGTACACCTCAATTCTACATATTACCCAAAACTCATAAAAATCCTGACCATAATTTACCTTTCAATTATCCAGGACAACCCATTATATCAGGTTGTAAGTCATATACTGAAAACCTATCCAAGTTTATTGATAGTGTTTTACAACCATTAATGAAATCACTTCCATCATACATTAAAGATACTACTGATTTCATTAAGAAGTTTTTAAGTCTATTCCACAACTATCTGATAACTCAATCCTGGTATCATTAGATGTAACATCACTATATACCAACATTCCGCATACAGATGGTATTGAAGCGTGTAAATAGTTTCTTGATAACAATCCTAATAATAGCACACTATCTAGTGAAGGTATTTGTAAAATAATAAAACTTACCTTGGAAAATAATTATTTTCAAATTTAATAATACAAATTACATCCAAATAGTGGGTACAGCAATGGGTAGTCCTATGGCTCCTTCATACACTTCTCTTTTCATGGGTAAATTAGAAAAAGATTTCCTTCAAAAAGAAAAGTTTAATCCATCTGTTTGGTTTAGATTGTTAGATGACATATTTATGGTCAGGAACCATTCAACTGAAGAACTGGAAAAATTCATTGATCTCCTAAAACATTTTCATCCGACGATTCAATTTACTTATACTGCATCTAGTATGCATGTTTCATTTTTAGATGTAAATGTAATTAAAAATATTGATAACACTGTCTCTACAAATATTCATGTCAAGGAAACTAATATCCACTAGTATGTGGAATATTCTTCATGTCATCCCATGTCATGTAAAAACAGTATACCATATAGCCAGGCCAAAAGATACCAATGCATTATTTCAGATGATTGTCAATTACAAAATTCATTGAATGATATAAAAACGTATTTCCAAAATAGAAATTATTCTAAAAATATGATTGAATCTGTGCTGAACAAAGCCCGTAATCTTATTCAGCATGAGGCTTTAAACAAGGCAAATTGTACAATAGAGAAAAATATAATTCCTTTCACAATACAATATAATCCTTCATTACCTAATATAGGCCTTATAATTAATAAATATTGGAGTCTCCTAAATTTGTCAAATATAAACAGCGTAAAATCACTTTACAGTAATAAACCAATTCTTGCTTATAGAAGACACAAGAATTTGCAAGATTTTCTAATTCGAACTAAACAGACAGAAAATAAAAAAAGACAATTCTCGTCATCTAAATGTAATAGACACCAGTGCTCTCAATGTGCAAACATAAGAGAAAGTACTTTTTTCAGTAGCTCTAATACAAAAGAGGTATTTTCTCTACGTTATAACACTAACTGTGTGTCAACTGATGTGATTTATTTGATAACCTGTAGAAAATGTAATATGTAATATGTTGGACAAACACTTCAACAGGTTTCTAAGAGAATGAATAATCATTGCTTTCATATAAAAAAATTATAGAGATCGTCAGTTTTCCTCTAATATTTCAACACATTTTAATACCAATAATCACTCTCTACTCGATTTTTCTTTCATGCCAATAGATATTGTGCATGGAGACATGAATAGACTCATAAAAGAAACTTATTGGATTCATAAATTAGATACTTTGTATCCTAATGGCCTTAATACCAATGCACTATATAAAATTGTATAAATATTTTATTTATTTTTTTCTTTTTTTTTTTCTTTCTTGAAATTGATAAATTGTATGTCACGTTAAATAGAAATTCCAAACCAGGAATATTAACTGGTATTAACAAACCACATTATGAACGAGCGTATCCTGTGACTGCAGTTGTTTACGAGATATATCAGCTAAATGATAAACCTAGCGTTGATGATCTCAGACCGATGAAACTATCATAGCTAAATTGTGTAGCTGAGCGAGTTACAGAACACTTCACAAACGCTATACGTGGAAACAGTTTAACTGATTTACGACGAAAAAAAATAAATACGTGGGCAGAAACAGTTAAAGATACCGGAGCGTATATCAGCGACGTTGCTGAGCTGGGAAAAAAATTAAAATTTCCGATTACGGTGAAGACGTTAACCGGAGTGATTTTATACAAATCGAAATATGAATCAAAGGGAGCTCCGATCGAAATTATTGATCATAACGCACATGCATGGACATGGCCGTAAAAATATTTCCACGAGATAGAACAGTTAAATTTTATAATGATTATATATTTGATTTTATCAGAAATATTAATAAGAGTGACCCTGTGTCCGTGTGGTTATTTCGAAGTTCAGAATCTGTGAACTATGATCAGTTTGTACGACCCAATGGCGATATTTATCGTGAAGAGATTCTTCAATCGCAGATGAAAAATATTGCTTTGAAATATACCGATGATGTTGAACAAATACTGAGTAATTGTTTTACCGTTCTGTCAGTTGCTGCTCATTTTGCTCAGGAGAAAAATTCACGGAAACCGACACGAATGGAATTTCTTGAAGATATTCAACGCAGCTGCATCGAATACGGACACGGCGGATTGTGGAATACTAAATACGATTGTAAGGATGTTATATCAGTTTATATGGTTGCATGCTATCCTGGAAGTTTTCTTGGATGCGGAGAGTGTTCTGAATACTTTAAGAGATTGGACATCCAACACACGAGATGACCAGAGTTGCGATAAATGGACCCCTGCCAGATTTTGACCTGACTGGATTCGCCTGTATCGAGTCATTCGAATTTGCACCTAAAAACCTTCATCCGATTGTTTATGTGTAGTTTGGCCGTCATTTCTCAGAAAAATGTTGGGCTCCAATAGTACTATTACGATATATGCTTGATAATAAAATTTTAATATCGTTGGTTGTAAGTGAAGCGATAATATTGTATCATTTACAAAAACAAATCTGGTTACCAAAACCCTCTGACAATGTCAGGGAAAATCCCGATGAAATTGAATATGAAAATAAACTTGCAAAGGATCTCGGCAGAAAAATAATCGGTAAGTTTACTCAGGGTAGTTCAGTGTGATCATAAACGAGCGTGTACAAGATTAATCATCGACGATGCCGAACTCGATTTTATAATTGCTGATACAACAGAGAAAAACACATTTATAAGTCGAAGTAATGCCTATTTGTCGGATGGAACTAAATTAGGTACAATTGTGAGCTATTGATGGTGAGTCACCGCAGTTTACTCATTTAAGATCTTCGATGCTAGCATACGTTTCGATAAATCTATTATCGATGATAAACAGATTTCCTGATACCGCGGTTAGGGTTGCCACAGATTCATTTTATATCAATAAATAATATGCGGATTTGCTAAAACAATTACTTGGCGCTGATGCATCATGGGGTGAATGGAGAATAAAACGAGAAAATATTCTTAGTTATTGTGAATCTGCCGAAGTTGAAATTAAGGGGACATATTACAAGAATAATAACCAAGTATCAAAATCATCAGCACCATCGGTATATGATCCTGTGGCCAGACATAAAATCGTTCATCTTAATGGTTGTGGTGTTTCTGGTAAAACAACGCGTGCGATTGAATTATTCCTGAACAACTGTTCAGATGTGTTTGTTTTGACACCCACACATAGACTCGCCAGAGAATTGAATGAACGAGGAGTAAAATCTCAAACTTATCATAGCTTCTTTAGATGGTGCGTAGACGCATGGACTCCTGAACGAATGGGTGAAAAATACATTCCTAAAATTATTATTTGGGATGAAATTTGTACAGTATCGTTGGAAGTATTAAAAATATTTCTTGACTGGTTATTGACGAAAAGTACTGCTGTGATAATGTGTGGTGACCATTGTCAACCGCCACCTTTTGTTGGATCGTCTTCGCATGAATGGTTTAAAATGTTCGTAGATTATTATGAGGAGATACCTGATGATTATAGAGCTATTGATGAACCGCTGAAAGAATTTAAAAAGTTAATCAGACTGCAGCCAGATAGAATACAGTTTGAGATAATGCGTGAAGTAATTCCAGAAACTCCTTTGAATGATTTTTGGAATTTGTGGAGGCCTGCTGATTTGATAGTTGCAAGTAGAAAGATAGTTCGTGATACACTTAAAAAAACAATTATTTCTGTTACATAAAGAAAAATTTTCAAATCTACCTGTACCATTATGTTATCGCCCAGCAGATACTCGACGACAGAATATCAATGTTAAAATTCCAGGTTGCGGTGATAAACAAAATCTTGTGTTAAATGATATTGTTTTGGTTCCTGTCAGTGCTGTTGAGAGCGCGTTAACTATGGACAAAACTCCATGGAGACTAGGATACGCTATAACGATTCATTCGTCACAAGGATTAAGTATTTCTGATACAAATATCTGGATTATCGATGATCGTCCTGAATGGTCGAATTTAGTTTATCTTGCAGTGTCTCGAGTCAGAAGAATATCTCAGCTGCGGAGGGTTATCATAGACTTCACAGAAAAATAATAATCAAACTGCTAACAATGGCTATGACGTAGTTAACAACCAAGTTGTCAAGAACAAATTATCTGGTTATAAGCAATGCGACAAAAAAAAAAAAAAAAAATAATCGCGACTTTGATCTCGATGCTGAATGTATCATGACACTGAAACAACGACAGAATACTCATTGTGCGAGTTGTAACACAGTACTGTTGTGGTCCTTGTCTAAAGACAAGGATTCGAATAATAATCCAAGATAGTTTACCGTGGATAGAATTAATAGTAGTCTTGGTCACACACTCGAAAATGTGATGCAAACCTGTCTTGAGTGTAATCGACGTCGAGGAGCCAGTTCACAAAAGTGAACGCGGTGGTAATTGTGTCTTCAGGAATTACTTGTAATTGTTCGCGTACAAATCCACGCTGAGGAGCAGTTGAATCTAGTTTGTAGATTGCAGGTCTACCCGTGGATCTTACCACGCTGGAAATTTTATGTGTGGTCACGCACCAAATAGGATCAGTTGCTCTTTTTTTACCACCTTCAAGTTCACCAGGTTCATGTAAATATCTTACAGTCACATTACCTAGTACTGGTTGTTTTGAGGAAGGGTCATATCGTTGTATTGGTATATCTTTCTTTGTGATCTCATTGGTAGGCTTCATAGAAGTTGCACAAGTAATTTCATTATTTAACGCAGCTATCACACTTGGTAGTCTTGCAACCCATTCACGAGATCTTTTATCCCCGGACTTAAGGTCAGTGGATATTTCCTTTGCATATTGATATCCAAATAACCGCTCAGCAAGTGTTCGATTAAATCGTTCAACGATTGCCTGATCGCGATGAATTGCGGTGTGTCCTCGTCTGATTTTAACGTTATGTTTCTTCATCAACGATAATACTGCACCAAGAAATTCTTTGCCAGGATCAACCTGTAATAACTGTGGCCATCGAAGACCACCACGTCGATACATTCGCTCAAACGCAGATGCAACTTCAGTTGCTGTCTTTGTTGATAATGGTTCTGCTTCTTTATATCTGCTAGCAACGTCAACGACAATTAACGCGTATTTGTATGTGCGTGATTGACGTCTACCAATTTTAATGGTATCGTGCGGTAAAAACAAAATGTCTGCTTGATGAACTTCATTGGGGATACTGACATCAAAATGTGCGTAATGAATTTTTTTAGGCGGTGGTAGTTAGATTGCCATATTGCCTGTCGTGCTAACCAGTTTGCAGCAACAGCACGTGAGACATTTGCTGCATCAGCAAGTTTACTAATCGCTGCTCTACCCCTCCAATATCCTCTTGGACTATAATAAACCGATTCCATTATAATAATAATCAGTTGATTAATTACCGGCCCCTAGCACTAGTTTACCTTTCATCGCAGATTTTACTAGGAAGCTAGCAAGTTTTTCTCTGAGAGATTTATTTTTTATGGTATATAACGAATGAATCAACTTCACGTCCGCACTATGTCGTTGTTGTAGATCTGGATTTTTATACGCACCATCATGAACATAGCATGCTTGATCAATCGCATTTATTGGATACTCTCCAGGTCTTGGTTGGTCGCGTTCGTCAAGTAGGATATCAAGTCGAGTTCCATGACCACAATAATTATAGGCGGGCAGATGTTTCTTACCAGGGTATTTAGCCCATGGAGCTCCTGGTAATTTTCCCAGATCACCGCTCCTGACATCAGTCAGGTGAGACGATATAAATTTGTATTTTTTGTACCACAATTCACAACTAGCCTGTAAGTGCACGCTTTTTATTTTTTGTTATTATTGTTGTTAATCCACTTGTGGGGTGGGTGCTCTGCATCGAACACAATATAAATTCACATTATTTATTATATTTGTACAACATGGATATCACTGATTTCTCAGCGACACGAAAACAAGAGCCAGTCAAACATCATCCAGCGCTACCAAATTCGATCAGAGCAATTATGCTTGGCCCATCTGGGTCTGGTAAGACACAATTGTTGCTTAATGAGATGGCTCAAGTGGGATAAGTTATATTTAGTGGCACCATCCGTAGACGATCAGAGATGTTATGAAGTGCTTCCAGATTTTAATGAAAATGCAAAGTTGCTGGATGAAGACGGCAACACTAATGGTGTTGTTGATTTTATCACCGACATTGATGAAACCCCATCTGTAGATGACCTAGATGGATTTATTAATAATCTCGTAGTATACGATGATGTGATGCTGGACAAACAATCAAATCCAGCTCAGATATTTTCTGGAGGCAGACACAAAAACACAGACGTGATTTATGTTACTCAGCGATATACACAAATACCTAAAGTGATCAGAGATAACTGCAATGTTTTAATTGTGTTTAATGGAGTCGATACACATACTTTACGAAATATTCATCAGACTTGGTGTTCAGTTGACATGGATATGATTAAATTCAAAAACTTTCAAAAGCACAAGCTATTCCACACGGATTTATCACAGTAAATTTACATGATCCTAGGTCGAGGTATCGTATAGGTCTTGATAAAATTATCGGATGAGAGACAGCAGCAGAGAGGGTGATGACCAATAGTAGGTGTCCGGGTCGTAAACGAACACGCATAAAAATTTTGAAAACACAGAAGTCAAAAATAAAGTAACAAAATGAGTTAACCCAATTAGAGAAATCTCAGTCGGTTAGAGGCTTTCTAGACAAGTGGTCTGTTCACCCTCTCTGCTGCTTTGCCTGTGTGATGAGAGGGGGGCGACGCAAAAACGGAGAGAGATTGCGAAATGGTACGGTAGTGCTTCTTGCTTGTGTGCAAAGGCGCCCGCAGAATTATTTTCGGAGGCGCGGGGCAGGGGCAACATGTAGTGGTCAGCTATTAAGTTTCACGGATGTAGGCCAAAACATATTAGAGGTTTAAAACGTGGGGGAGGGGCTGCAAATGCCCCACCCCATCCTTATGTGTGGGCCTCCGTGTGTATGTGTGTGTGTGTGTGATAGATTCTTATATGTGGGAAAATTTTATCGATTGTGTTTTACTTTTATTTTACGTTCAGTTTTAATATTTAATAATAAATCCATTTTCACGTCATTGAGCATACTTGTATTTTAGAATCTATCAATGGAACAGATAACGGGGTCGGGGTGGGATTAAGTTCGTAAAACAATAGATACCAATTTATGCAGTGCAATTTTGGGAGAAGAATAGTAGTGAAGGGGGGTACTTTACGGACAATGGGAAAATACATTACAGCCCACCCACCCCCGGGAACTTTACGGACACGATTTTTAGCGAAAAATAGCACACCCTGGGATACTTTACGGACAATGGTAATTTTGCATAGGGACTATAGGAATGGAACAGGTAGAGTGACGTCACGGTACTAGACACTTGCAACAATGTAGCAAGTGGCTGACCTGAATACGCGTGGCTACCACTCTAGGTAGAGACAAACGCAATAGAGAGACAGACACATATATAACACAGAAAATGTTTTCGAGGCATATGAAAGTGGCCCTGAAAAGGGCCTTTGGGTTCTTCTTCTATTGTCTCCACTTCTTTAACCAGTTCCTCACTTTTTCAATTATTCCTTTCTTCTTCTTCTTCTTCTTCTTCTTCTTCTTCTTCTTCTTCTTCTTCTTCTTCTTCTTCTTCTTCTTCTGGAATCCAGTCAGGATGTCCCACTGTTTTACATTTTTCCTGCACCTTCATCCAGTTTTTGTTAAGTCTGTCAAACTCCTCTTTCTTCTTTTTGTTTTCTTTGTCCTTTCTCTCTTCTGCCCATGTCTCTTTAATCGTCTTCACTTCTTCCATCACGTTTTTCATCTTGTCTTTAACTGGTCTAAGCCCCGTTTGACAAAAGACCACTCTGTCCAATTAAATATATCTTGCAAAACACACCTCACTCTGATGACAAGATCAATGGCCTGCTTCAGTGTGCCTATTCTTACATACTTAGGCTGGATGAAGCCTCTTAATTTCTCCACCTCCTCCTCTATCATGCCTTGCAACAGATCCCTGGCTACTTTGAGGCTAATGAGTTGACTGGTCACAAAGTCTTTCGTGACTGGACATCTCCATTCCTCTTCTAGCCTTTCCACTACATAGGCTCCATCCACTATCCAGAACCAACTATGTCTTAATTCATTAAATACATTCATCTCTAATGGTGTCGACTAGTCAACGGGGGTAGCCAGACTGACGAGCTCTCTGCTTTATATCAGTGGAGCACGGACGTGAAGGAAAACATCCCTTACACTCACTTCACATATTATCTACTATCCACACAAACGAACACGAACGCATGAAACACACACACTATACTATTCACACAAACGAACACGAATGCATAAAACTCACCACATCTACTATCCACATAAACGTACGCGAACGCATAAAACACACACTGTATTATTCACACAAACGAACACGAATGCATAAAACACCACATCTACTATCCACACAAACGATCGCGAACGCATAAAGCACACACTATACTATCCACACAAACGACCGCGAATGCATAAAACACACCACATATACTATCCATACAAACAAACGCGAATGCATAAACACACCACATCTATTATCCACACAAACGGACGCGAACGCAAAACACACACACACACACACACACACACACACACACACACACATACACACAGCAGTAAACGAGTGAGTGTTTATAGTCACACTACTCTACATTCACACAAATTGAATAGTGTCTCTTTTCTAGAGATCTGGTTAGCCCTGAGAAGGGCTGTTTTTAGAACTTCAGATGTACCTGGCTAATGGTTACACCTCCCAGGTCTGGCTCCACAGACACAACGTCTGCTCCAGTCTTGCTCCCAGTTCAACCTTTCCCTTGGAAGCGCAGAGGGAGGTTGAGTGGCTTTACTATCCCACTCCTCCGTTTGTGGAATAGTGAAGACTTGTTCCCTCTGTGTTATTCTATGCCACACACGTGGATGCTGTGGCCTCCTTGCTTCCTCTGCATGCTGTACTGGTTGTTGTTGTTGTTGTTGTGGCTGTAGTTGAGGCGGTGGTACTGGTTGTGGAGGTGTCCTCACCTCAGGCTTCACCTCACACACAGGTCTCATTATGAGGTGAGGTAGGATCCCTCTCTTCATTTCCTTCTCTTCTTTCTTCCTCTTCTTCTCTTCCTCTTCTATTCTTGCTTCCTCCGCTATGGCCTCCATAGCCAGTTCTTCTAGCAGCCGCCTGGCATACTCCAGGTGCATCTGGAGCTCCAACAGTTTTGTGATTCTACTATTCATTTTCAATGCTGACGAGTCAACGATAGGTAGCCAGACTGACGATCGCATCGCGTTATATACTTGAAGCACGGACGTGAAGATAAACATCCCCTAACACCAAAACTTACCATCCCATGGAACGCGCGGACCTAAAAGAAACACTCACGTTGATTTTTTTTACTTACAAACACAGACATGCACGATTTGACAAAATAGAGAAACGAAGTGTGGATGTTTTCTTTTGCTGACAAAAGAAACGAAGAGCTTATAGACACACTTCTATTTTTTAAAACATAAACACACAAATTTTTTTTGGCAACTGAATTAGTATGTCTTTTCGAGAGTATTGGGTAGCCCTGAAAAGGGTTGTTTCTGATGACGGGGAGTGATGGCAATCTTTTTTTACTCTCTAAGATTGCGTCCCTGTCTGGCAGCAGGGTTTCCTACACGATACGGCTCGCTTCTGTGGAAAGAGAAGGAGAACTCTTTGGTGTCTACTCGACAGTCGCCAAACCTCTGTCTGGTTCCTGTTGCTGCTGTTGCTGCTGCTGCTGCTGCTGCTGTTCTCTCTGCTTCTGAAGTCTGTACTCTTCTCTGTCCATTCTTCTTGTTCTTTCTTGATTTCCTCTCTGAAGACCTCTTCTACCAGGTCTTGGGCTATTGATAACATCCTGACAATCTTTATCTCTTCAGGCTTCGGTATCAGGTTTAGACTGACACGATGTAAATTCACATAAGCTTCGTTCAGCTTGGCTAGTCTAGAAGGCATGTTCGTAGGTTGACGAGTCAACAGTGGATGGCCAGACTGGAGACCAACCCGCTTTATATGGTTCAAACTACTAGGGGTTTTGTTGAGTCGAAATGTTATGATAGCGAATGTCATGGTGAGGGATAGAGAGAAGTCAAAGAGCATATATTTGCAGTCTTTTTGAAAACAAACGACAGACACATTTTTTTTTTCAAAACACAACTTTTTTTATTCAACAAATAATTAACTACTAACAATTAACAATAACATCAAATAAACTTTTTTGACAAGGTTGACAACGTTGTGAAATCATGTGAGATTTCCACTGATGGAAGTCATGAGGCCGTTGATGTACACTACGTTTCCTAGCTAAAAACAAAAGATAGCCATAATGGTCACAAAACCATCGATCTACTTTCTCATCGTTTCTAGAAGAGTTACGATCAAAATAAGTCACTAAAT